>BLAZ01000514.1:878483-885983 GCA_014633955.1 Acropora tenuis
TAGTAGCACTTTAAGCTTGCTAGGGGAAAAAATAAATTGTTGATGAAAACAGCATCGGTGTTTTAACAGCAAGATAGAAATGACAATAATGGTTAAAGGATACAGCCATGCATAACTGGCAGGATAAACTTGTGGAGCTAAAAAGGAAAGGATTAACTAGTGTTAACTGTAGATGGTGTTGAATAAACAATAAAACTTGTAAATCAAAAAACAGGATATGACATTATATGTATGTGTTGCAGATCAGATTAAACCTTAAGGTTAATTCGTTTCCAAAGCAGGTCAATTTGTCTCAACCTAGGTCAATAATAATTTGTTTCAAACTAGATCAACTTATTTCAACCTTAGGTCAACGTGTTTCAACCTAGATCAGTTTGGGAGAGGTAAAAAACACCGGTCACAGACCACAAGTCACAGGTCATTGTTTGCCAATACAGGAAGTATCCTAAACATTCATTTAAGCTAATCTTAGGCCTAATTAGGCCTAAAATTTTTAATTAGGCCTAAACAAAAATTTTAGGCCTAATGTCAGCATCTGTAAGGAGTAAGGATTGTTTTTGTATTGGCCTGGTTTGGAAGCTAGTTGACCTAAGAAATAAAATGACCTGCAACATACACATGTAGATTATCTGTATGTCTCCAGGCCCATAACCCCTATAAAATAAAAAAGGGGACAAAGAAGGGTCAAACTACAATCTTAAACTAATAATAATAATTATTAAAATGATAGAACTGTCTCCACCCTCTCCCCTTAAAAATAAATGTTAACCCCAACTAAGCTTGCATAACTCAACAACATAAATAAGGAGGGTGGGGACTGAAGGGGGAGGAAAAGTACCCTATTTTGGGTGCAATATGTAAAACTTGTTTGGGTAAACTGCATTTCAGCTTGTCAAGGATTGTACAACAGATTGACTTGAAATGATAAGACTATTAAAAATTTTTATTATCCCTGATGAGACTCTCAGTATTGAAAAGTACCCACCTCTGGTTGCACAACCAAGGGCCTCAAGAGATGACCATTCCAGACAAATCTGGGATCAGCCTACAAAATAAATGAGGAAAAACATTAAAAAAAGGCACAAAAAATGTTCATGATAAATTAACCATAAAAATGCTTTTTCATCATTATAGAAAAAACTTGAGCATAATTCACTCTATAAGTTAGGTAAGGTAATAATAATAATAATAATAATAATAATAATAATAATATGAAAGTCTGACAAGAACAAGTTTGACGTCATCCATGTAATTTGAATGTTAATTAAGCAGTAGCAAAAGAAGACCTTAAAAATGGGGTACTACAGTGGTCAGAATTCAAATCCTGTTCAGGCCTGAATTTTTCAGGTCTTCCTTCACCACTTCTTACAGAAACTTTGATTGCACAGATCATGCCAACCTTGTGTTTCAATCTGGAGTTCAACAGGTGACTTTCATAGATATTGTGCAGTCTGAATAAGGTTGTTTAGGTACGCACAAGCAATGTAAGACGACAAACCAAACCATTCAAATCCAATTGAATCATTAATTTCATTGGTTTTTCATGAAAATGCAAAAATTAGAGTATAACTTCAGAAAAAAGCCTCTCGGAGTACAGTGGAAAGCCAACAAACTCAACCCAAAGAAGGACCGGAATCAAACCTATGCGACACTGGTGGAAGGCAAGTGCTCTTACACTTGGGCTGTTACTGCTGTCACTGTTTTGATCTGAGAGCCAACATTTATGTGGAATCTAAATCTTCTCTCAACAACAAAAATTAATAATATTAATTTTGCTTTGTCTTCAACTTTAATTATTACTGTACCTAAATACTGTATATCATTAGTTACATCAAATTGTTCAGAGATGTCCCTATAAACTAATCTAATTAAGCTTGTTCTCTCTACAAGGGAGTGAGTGGCAGGTAGAACATCCAGAGATCAAGAAAAGCAACATTTTAATAGTATGCCTCTATCTATGATACTTACTCTTTCAAACAAGGGCATTTGTAGAAAGTCTGGACTGGTTCGAGAAAGACGCTGCAACGTGTGCGTTAGGTCATATGAACAGGAGAAGTAAAAGCTCTCAGTTTGTAGGACTGAATGTACCATCGATAAATAAACCCTGTTGTTCTGTTGCTGAAGCAATAAAGAATGTAAGCATTAATCTACATAATAATAAATTATTAAGAGTATCCATGTACAGCCACATTGCATTAATAACTATTACTACTTGGCCTTCCTGTAGAATATCTAGAAGTGCACTTCATTAGTTTTTTCTGCTGACAGAAATTTCTGTCTTTACTCTCAGAAGAATGTGCTTAATAGCCTTGAGGTCACTTCCCTGAGAAGGGCCCATGATCTACATTTCATTTACTGATGGTCCTGGCTCTAAGAAGAAGCAGTATTGTGTGACGAGTCAATTCAAACAAAAATAAAAAAGGATAAATGCTAGTATGATGTTCACAACACTATTTCAATATATGTACGACAACAAAAAGAAGCTTGAGCTGATACAGTTCTGGGCCAGGTTCTTCAAAGTTAGGTTAAGATAACCCTGGGTTAGTGGGAAATTTAAAATCAGATATGAGAGCTTAAAAAGCAAATTCAGTTTAATTCTCTTTCCCTACAATTTGATGATTGGATACTCTAAAGAGAATAGAGAAAAATAATTATCCTAGAGATTGCTTTTGATAAAAAGATAATATATTCCGGGTTAAAACTTAAATAAAACCCCACGTTAGCGATAACCGGCGTTTGAACAACTGGGCCCCGGTATCTTGTTACATAAAAGTTTTACATCAGTAACAATAATAATTATTGTTACTGCAAATCAATGAAATCAATAATAATTATTGTACTGATGCTTCGCATCTGAAAACAATGGAATCAGCGAAGTGACACATGAACTTTTGTTGTTCAATTAAAACTTACGTAATAGCACAAAGATATGTTTGTATCGGTGGCTCAATCAAGGTATGTGCATAGCAATATATCCAGCAGGGTGGTAGTTCGAGGCATCGGTCTAATCTATACATATACTTTTTTCTTTTTCTTTTCTTGTTTTTGCCTTTTACAAAGGTTCTTTGTGAAACTGGAGCTGCATGAGATATATGAGATGTGAATGGTACGCGAAGCTCCCTGCACAAGTGGTCACGAAACATAGGGCTAATTTCTAAGGCGAATTTGTTGCAGCTGTCTTAAATCTTCATGTCCAAGTGGCTCGCCTTCACATATTGCTATCGTTAGTTCTTTCATCAATTGCCAAGCCAAAGGGAGCCATGGAAATACAGACTGATATTCTTATTGCTAGCTCTTTCATTGATTGCTGAACGAAATGTGCCTGGCCCAAAACCCATGCCAAATAATGCTCCCAACCACAACACATGAAATTTCAACAAACGCAAAAAACATCCTGAATTTTTTCAACTTCCATAACATTTTTTATCATTTTTTGGCAAACATACTTGCTTCTCAGTCAGATGTAATGTTGCTCTCGGAAAAGCCAAAACATCTGTTCCTTTAATTTTCCAAACTTCATGTCCCTTGATGAGTCCAACAAGAGTTTTCTTGGTAATGACAATAAGGTAAGGCCCTGGTATGATAGAAATACAATACTTTGGTATTAACAACAGAGAAACCATTCAATGGATTCGGCCCAGTCAAAATGGTTTTGAGTAGTAGGCAAGATGGCTTGAGTAGTAGGCATCTTGCCCTGGGCCTTGCATGATAGGGGAGTGAGTATACTCCTGATTTGACCTCATAATCTACTGTGCATACATGCTTACAAAGAGTTCATGCCAAGTAAATCAGTTTGTGACATCAAATCAGTAACAGACCTTCTCCCCTTCTGACTCAGTCGTGAACAAACAATGATTGGTTTTTTTCCCAAGTTTTACAGCCTACTGTCAGGGCTTCTGATAGGATGTGGCAAAAAATGGGAAATTCTGCGGCATTTTCAAGCAAAATTATGCATCAAGAAAGGTCTATTATGCGGCAAATTATGTGATTTTTTAAAGCTGATTTAACATTGTTTTTGGAGGTCTCAGAGGAGGAAACCCATTTTTTTGCTGTCTAATGGGCAGTTGGAGCATAAAAAAACAATAAAAGCATCCAAATTGAATCAAATGTTGCCTTGTTTTAATTATTTTAATCTGAAATAGCTCATTTAGTCAATTAAGTGTCACTTGATTCCTCCTTAATTAAACAATGTTACAAATTAATTTCAGTTTTACATCTATTGAGAACTAGTACCAGGTCCCCGACGTGCAAAACTAGGCAAAGAACGCCTGTTTGATCGATCGAACGCTAGCGGACGAATTTGGTGATGTCTAACATCTTTTGAGAAGTAAATCACCTTGAAACAACGCTTAAATTGTTGTAGAACTTAAGTAAAGAAGCGACTATTTCCTTTTTTCCCTCTAATTTTGCAATTTTGCATGAATTATGCGATTTTTGACGAATTATGTGAAAAGTTGCGATTTGAGGTCAATTATGCAAAATCGCAACATCGCAGAACATCGGAAGCCCTGTACTGTATAAAATGACAGGATTTGTTGGAAGAAGGAAAAAGTGGCAGCAACGTGTTTCAAACAGGTGCAAAGATTCATTTTAACAAAAACAATATTTTGGGTATAGGGAACTTTAATGGACCATTTCTGAGTTCCCCTCAGTCTCTCTTTCAAAGTGAGTCTAAGTGCAAAATTTTGGTTACGGTAATTAGTGCATACTGGTGCCTCAGTTGGCTGAGCATAGGGCTGCCATGCGGGAGGTCGTGAGTTCAACTCTGGCTGGACCAACACTCACAGTCTTAAAATAACTGAGTAGAAAGTGCTGACTTTGTAATTACATCAGCAAATGATTAGACTTTCAAGTCTTCTTGGATAAGGACTATAAACTGGAGGTCCCGTCTCACAATCCTTGATGTAAAAATAACTGTGGGACGTAAAAGAAACCATACACTATTCGTAAAGAATAGGGCACGGAGGTCCCGGTGTTTTGGTCTGGCCTTTATGGGACCGCAGTAGTTGGCTAACACTGTTGTGGTATCCCTGCCAGAAACCTGGCGAGGCTAATAAATCTTAAATCATACATCATAGTTTAATAATACATCAGAGTTTAATACGAATGGAAACAGCCTGCTACTCAAAAAAAAAAAATTTTCATGACAACTTCAAAATGTTTACTTACCTGCCAACAAATTAATGATGCCCAGTATCCCAAAAATATCTCTACTTTCTGCAGATGGGGGGATCTGACCTTCATTATCTGAGGAAAGAGAATACAAATGAACAATTGCTCATCTTATTGATTTAGTGATGTGCAAGAATTTATCAACTAGATTCTCACTGTACCTAAAAACTAAGAGAGACAAATCAACCATAAAGAAGACAACAATAAATATTTAGTTTTAAATAACGTTCTATTTAATTTAAGTAATTATCCAAAGTCCGATTGGAAAATTCAGATCTACAGATCTGCCTTAAAGATTGAAAGTGTCCACCAAACTCGTGCTTGAGGGTCAGATAAACTTGGCACTTCCCTTTCTGAGTGAAAGTCCTGGTGGTGGTGTACTACTGCTGATGGATGAAGCTAAAACACCCCAGTCCTCAACCAGCTAAATTGGGCACACTCCTGTTTGGGCAGATTGACAATGAGTTCCTGAATCAGTTTACGTAGGGATCAACGGTGAAATGGTCACACAAGCTGCTTTAAAAACAAAAGGTTCTGGGGTCCCTGTGGTGTTGACGTGAATGGATCCAGATGAATGCTAGCTTGTAAATTGCTCGAAGAGTCACCGACAAAGCTGTGTGAGGCAATAGCTACAATGGCAAAGACTCTATGTACTCAATAAATTAAATCGATCCTTCCACCATAGAGCCATAAGTAGTGAGTTGCCTCATTCCTCTAGATAAAGGAGAAGGTGCTGTGAGGTCAACAGGAGTTGGAGAGGTGATCTGGAGGATTTGCAGGAAGTGCGTTATGAACATAGCCAAGCGGGATGTTGTTGAGGCAAGTGGCTTGTTAAATTATGGGTGGGACAGAAATTAGGGAGCGAGACGGCAATACACTCTATGCGTTGAATCTTCGAAGAAGACAACACTGATGCGGTTCTGTTGATAGATGCATTTAATGCCCTTAATAAGACTGCGGCTCTACACAATATCTGCGTTCTCTGTCCTATCATTGCAGTTTATGCCATAAACACCCACCGTCATTCCGCCCGGTTATTTATCACTGGTAGCAAAGAGATAACATCAGCCGAAGGACCAACTCAAGGTGACCCACTCACTATGGCACTATGTGCTCTCAGCATCGAGCCCTTGCTAACTAGTCTACATGCCATGTCAGATGCAAAGCAATGCTGGTTTGCAGATATGCTAGTGGAGCCGGCACTATCTCTGAGATCAAGCAATGGTGGGACAGTCTCAATACATTCAGTCCAGACATTGGTTACTTTCCAAATACTAAAAAGTGCTGGATTATTGCAAAGCCAGAAGAGGAGGCACTTGTCAGAGAAGATACAGTCATCTAGGTGACAGTAGAGGTTCAGAAGCATCTTGGAGCTGTGATAGGCTCATGAGAGTACCTGCAGGACTATGTCAACAAGAAAGTAACTAGCTGGGTTGATGAAGTTGCTCAGCTTGCTGCATTTGCACGTGCTCAACCGCAGACCAGCTATGCCGCCTACATGTTCGGTTTAAAACAATGTTGGATGTACTTCCCAAAAACTCTCCTTGATATTCAAGATCTTTTAGAGCCGCTTAAAGAGGCTATTTGCCAGGTTCTTATACCAGCAATCATGCAGAGAAAGTGTAGCAAACTGGATAGAGATGTCCTAACACTACCAGTGCGCCTAGGCAGCCTTGGCTTGAGCAACCCATGTCACGAGAAGGCAGACGAATATGCCTGGTCTATTAAGATGACATCCCCTCTCGTCTAACATATTGTGTCTCAATACCTGGCTCAATACCTGACAAGTCCATCATCAAGTCTTGGCGTCAGGCTGTCAAACCTGGAAAAGCTGAAGAACTTTCAGAGATTGCAGAGAACCTGGAACAAATTGTTTCACGAAGACCAAGCGAGCTGTAAAATTAGTGCAAGACTCCTTTGTATGGCTCACAGTTCTTCCCCTTCAAGAACAGGGTTTCAACCTCAGTAAGAGAGAGTTTCACGATGCTATTAAGCTACGCTATGATTGGCCGTTCAATGACATTCCATTAGTATGTTCGTGTGGAGAAAATTTTACAGTCAACCACGCAATGATTTGCAAACGAGGGGGAGTCTTACAGGGACCAGGAGCCACAGCAGATCTATCGCAGCCATGAAAATGACAAGAAGCCGTTGTACTCGAGGAGAGTCTTGGATGTTGAGCATGGCTCGTTCATGCACCCCTTGTATTTACAACTACTGGAGGGATGGGGAAGGAATGCATAAAATACCATAGTCGACTCGCTGAGCTGATAGCTGCCAAGAAAGGAAAAATTTTCTCCACTCTTGCTTAAACCATTTGTATTTTCA
>BLAZ01000514.1:913483-918483 GCA_014633955.1 Acropora tenuis
CTGGGTGGCAGGGCCAGCTTAATAAGTGTCCACTTTTTGACGTAGATTTGGTTGTGTTAATCCAGATCGTATCTTAATGAAGTTGATTTAGCTGCATTCAAAACAATCACACTGAGAAACGTTAATACTCTCTTGCTTAACTCTCTTGACAAAAAAAAGAAAACACAATTTATATCGAACAGACAACTCCGGATTAATACCGACACAGTTAATTTCTTTCAGATTGAAACAAAGTGATACAGAAATTAGCAAATTGTACATTCCAACATAAGAATAAGTTTTCTATGTGAGGCAAATGCCTTTTAACTTTTAGTTAGATCGGCGGAAACAGGAGAAACGAAACCGTCAGAATATTTATCTGGTGTCTTTTTCCTCTTTACCCCAAAGTTTTTATCAATGGGTGAAGTCAGCAGAAAATGTTTGGAGAGTATACTGATGAACATGCAGTAAACGTTATTTAGATTTAAAAGTCTGTCTCCATCAAATCAATATTTTTAAAATTACAATGGTAGTTACC
This sequence comes from Acropora tenuis, assembly GCA_014633955.1. Taxonomy (NCBI): domain Eukaryota; kingdom Metazoa; phylum Cnidaria; class Anthozoa; order Scleractinia; family Acroporidae; genus Acropora; species Acropora tenuis. Next base: position 914,001 of record BLAZ01000514.1, read on the forward strand.
GTTCCCTTGATTTAAAATAGAACGATAAAAGGAAGTTTAGACGAACTAACCTTGAGTGCCCAACCGTCTGATGGGTGGGCCTCCTCTATATACACGATGACGAAGTCTGCGATATCGGAAAAATCACGAACAATTTCTCCAAAGTCGCTTAACTTCGCCACAAACGGTCGTCAGGTTGAGCTGCCGAAATTGACCACTAATGGACGGCCTTGTTTTGAGCAGTCCAGCAGACGAAAGCAAGTCGTTCCGTCCAACGAAAACAGTGGCGAATTGTACGCCTTGGTGCCCAGTTTGGTTCTCTTGTTCATATCTAGGTGAATATACCTTAACAACCCGGTAAGCATTTGGCGGCTGAACATCGAGTCCCAGTAATCGTCTTGTGGCATTTTGAACGCGAACATTGTGTCGATGACGTTGGAAATGAAACGTTTGAAAAAAGGAAATACCCTTAAAAGCGTCCCAAGACAAAAGACAAAGACGAGAAGAGTAAAGATCGCAAAAGACCGCAGTTTTTGGATGATTAACGTCATTTCTACGCGCCTACTTGATGCAATGGTTGAACAAGCAATTGGATTTGTAAGACAAGCCGTTTGCAACTTTTATACAGCGTTTGTTTGTATTCGTATCATTTTAACTCAGGAAGGGGTCAACAGGTTTCACTTACTCGGCAGGAAGCAACAACAAAATCTTTGAATTGGTTTCCGTATAACAACTACGAATTGAAAGCCAGGCGTCTTTAATTTTTTTTCTTCAAACTAAACCTAGAGAAAGGGAGTATCTTTCTCTCTATTAACACAAATCTTGCTATTCAAATAGCGTTTGCATGCACCAGCACCCAGATATTTGTCAGTGTATCATTGACGTGGCAGGTTATGGTGTTGTGTCAAGTTGCGGTCCGCCGCTGCAAAATCGGCGGATAACGTCTTCAAAATATCCCACAGATAAATGTGTGAATAATCATGAGTGACGTAACTAAATCATCTAAAGCACGAACATGAGCTGATTGTTACTTAATTGTTAGCTTTGTCGAATTCAGAAAATGAACTGTTTTGACCTATTTGGGAGACACAACTTTTGTTCTGCTTTTGTAATAGATAAAATTGTCGCGTTGAAAGCTTGCTGGAGATTTGCGTGATGGAAAGGACACATATGAGACACTGAAAAGGATAATACAGCGGCCGAGGTCATGCCTTCCTCATTGGCTGTCTCTCAAACATTTCGCTTAAGCCGTAGTCAAGTCGTGTTGATTGTGATCAGCAGTTCAATGAAGCTTCTAAGTCCTCATAGAAGTTGCAAATACCGTTCAAAAACTTGTTAATGATAAAGGAAAGTGTTGCTTTTTTGCAGATCTTGTTGAGACTCTTCAGTGATTCTGCGGACCAGTGATTCAGCTGTTGTGCACAGAAAGCCGCGTCGAATTTGAATTTCACTTTGAGAGGAAGACAGACGGGAGCGGAGAGCAATTCCGCTCTTATCTGAGGGATTAAGGATGTAATTTAGCTTCTTCCGTTTGGCACTATCAGAAAAAAAGATTTATCATAATTATGACTAAATAGAAAAACTGCACGAGATAGTACAGAATTTTGGAGAAATCGATTCACCATGAAGTGAAATTTGCAGCGGTCTCTCACTAAGTATTTGGTTTCTACTTTACCAGAATGCTCAAACAAAGGAATAAAAATAATGAAATATAAATCAGTAAAAAAAAACAAAAATCTCTTGACGAAACGCCGTCTTCATTTAAAAATATCATACTAACAGGATGTTTCTTGTTCAATGATTTCCGATTCCGTGCTACTACAGCGGGCTTTACCTGCCGATAGATGATTAGAGTCCGACAATTATGAGAGTCCATCGCAAAAACACAGGAAATACATTGATTCTGCGTACAGGCCATAAAGTAATTACAGTTGCGTAAAGGAAAAGAACCAACCCTTTCGTAAAATGCTCTCTCTTCCCCATGAAGATTTTCAAAGGATCAGTGAGTTATTGTTTGGGAAACTGACGGTCCGTTATAAGACGGAATGATTCTGTCAGAGATCAGCAAACTTCCTCGCTGATATTATAAGGAGGAACAACAACAAGGAAATGAAAGCATAATTATGGCATTCAGGGATCGCTCCGCAGAATCAACGCCCGCCGTCTTCATCTTAAGAGTAGTGGAATGTGATTTCATAAGTCGCCTAAAGTATCACTAATTCACTAATTTAGCGTAAAACATGAGTATTAAATGCCCATATTTCACAATTCGTTGTGATTCATATGGATTTATTTTACTCAGATTGTGATATTCATGGCGACACCTGAAGGGATCTAGGGCGTACCTCAATGGCGACTACTCAGCTGAGCCTGAGCTGCATCTGGGAGGTCATTTTGTACGTGTTTCAGAGCACTCCGTGACGTGTTTGTCTCATGCTGTAATATCATTTACAGTGAAAGAGAATAAGTTGATTACCGTAGATGAATTGCGGTATTTCTCTCAGAAAGAAAATCCCAGGAAGACGCAGCCGTCAAAATCAACTAATTTAGGGCGCGTTCATTTGGGATCAATCCGGAAAAAAAATAATTGGAATAATGCGAGTAAGCGTTTTTTTTGGGAGCTATTCTCATTCCGGAATACCTGTATTTCCATTCCGGCTATTCTGCTCTCAAGAGTAGAATGAATATATTCCGGAATATATTTTTATTCCGGAATATCCCAAACGAGCGCGCCCTTACATAAAAAATGGGGAACTGAGAAACGACAAACTCTTGTCAGCCGAAACTACGAAAGCCGAAAATATTAGCAGGACGCAATTAGTAGGATTAATTTATCCCTTTCGTACAACAATTCAACAATACGCTGCCGAAGTAGCTCTAACACTGTCCGACTTCAACATTTGTCAAGTCGCGTGGCCGCCGCTCACATTGTCGCGATTTCAAAGAATGCCGGATGATGTAATCGCGGAAGCAGTTCGTATGTCCACACCTAGATGACGTTTCGGGTTTAAATGAGATGTGTCAAGTAATATGGTCCAAAATGTAATTAAAAGCAGTGTGCCTAAATTACCTTGTATTTTTCCGGAGATAATGTAACACACTCGCCTTATTTTATCCCATTTGAAAAGATAGCGGCCTTTCTGATACTGATGAAATAATTACCTGGTAAAAAAAATGTTTAAAATGCTTTTAGACTGATAGACGCGAAAAGTCGCTCACATTATTGTTAAATTGTTCTAAAATCGCGGCAAGCTCATTCAATGCACAGAATTATCCTAAAAGCATTCTTCTATCGTTTCGTTCTATGATAAAATGAATGGATGGTGATGTAGTTTCAAAAATGAGAAAACAAAGTCACCGCAATTGTTTCCCTAATTGCGGGCTCAAGAATAGCCGGCAACCTATTTTGCACCCTAAAGACTCTAAAGATCAATAGTGGCGAACGCTTCCAGAATGAAAGGCTTTGAAAATCGGTAATGAAAGCGACCTCATGCAACGCAAGGCGCATTGCGGAAGATGTCATGGAATGGACATCTGTCTCGTTTAAGAATTTATGAAAGTAACTTCTAAAACTAGTGAATGATAAGCCTGAACCGGCAAACAATTTGATTGTTAATGGTGATTAAAATGCAAGACTGCAAATTGTCTTTCGATTGAATGTTAGAGAAACGAACTAAATAAAACAAAGAATTCCCATTACTCACTGGCGGATCATTGTTCTGGATAGAAAGGACCATTTTTACCATCAAGATAGCAAAAAAAATATAGAAGCTGGCCACTATCTTTTTCCCCATTTCAAAGGTTTGGACAAAACTACATTAGCAATTCTCATTACTGTCATTTCAGCGTGAAATATCTTGATGTGTGTCGAGGCTTTTTCCTTAAGATCATTGAAAAATATTTGGTCCTGCAATGTTGTTTAGCCGCCGATAGTAAACGTCATTTAGCCGATCTCATTGCCAGGCAACATTTTTGGACAGATACAATAACATTCCTCGAAATCTAAATAAAGAAACAAGGAAAGTAAGAGACAACAATTTGCTCTTGAGGAAACTAGGATTCCTTGGCTCTGGAAGTAGGAAAAAGTCTTACCCCGGCCGATGCTGCATAGTTCTTGCGAATTCCCTCGCGTTTGTACAGAGCTGAGCTTCCTCTAAAGAACCACTCCTGCGCACAAACAGCAATTGAACCACAAATCACTTGTCTTCTCATACGGTTATCTCCAGACAACCCAAGACTCTCACAGAAGTGGCAACCAGCGTTTGAGCTGATAGTCCCGATGATTTTTTTGTCTAATTTTAATGAATTCTGAACAATTTCTGAGGTAATTTCCATATATGGGCACGCCAGGGTGGATGAGATAAATAACTGATAACTGAAGTTTAACGGGCCCTTCAGGACGTTATGAACGCTTCATAACGGTTCAAGGTTCATAACGTGATAGGAAAATGATAAAATTGTGACGCGTTTGGCATAACAGAAGAAGAATTGCTAACTGGGACAA
>BLAZ01000514.1:1003726-1006226 GCA_014633955.1 Acropora tenuis
AAAGAGCTATACTCCAACTAGTGAATTGGTTAATAACTGGGATTTAACTTGAATTACTTCAATAAATAATTTGTTATCAAACCTTTGAAATTCTCTTCCAAGTGTATGTGCAATTGATCTTCCAACACTAGTCTTGCCGACTCCAGGAGGACCAACAAAGCAAAGAATTGGTCCTGTAAAGTTAATTAAAAGTTAAATAGATTATTCATTCTATACAAAACATTTCTAACAACCTGCCCAAAATATCTTTCCTCCTTCCAAGGTATCATAAACCTCTACAGCCTCATAAGAATCAGAGGATGACCCAAATGATTGGTTGACCATATAAAATCCTTTTTATAGTTTCACTCATTGATATTTTTGTTAATTTTAGTAATATACAAACAACCTTTGCAATGTGCCATTTTGTCTGTGTAATAAATATTATTGTAATTAGGAAATAGAATATAAGGGTGACGGGAAGGAAAAAATTTCAGTAACTGCACATCAATATTTAAAATCCTCTTTGTGTAGAAATTTTCTATGAGACAAAGAAAACAAAAAATTCAGAAATCAGAAAGACCCATAGACTGATAGTTATAAACTTCTTTTTTGATTGCATTTAATTGACCATTCTTCCCCTCTGCTCTGTAAATCAGAGTATTTGGAGGGAAATCTCATACTAGAATACCACATGAACTTTCTCCATGTGTTGATTCTGAGCCATAAATGACAATATTGTATTGCAAACAAGACTAATTTACCTTTTAAGCTGTTTTTTAACTTGCGAACTGAAAGGTACTCAATGACCCTCTTTTTTAATTTTTGCAGTCCATAATGGTCCTGATCAAGATCAAACCTGAAAGTCATTTAGCAACATACCATACATGTCGTGTTAAAAAAAAAACAAACAACGACTACTAAAATGATACAAAATAATAATAAATTATTATTAATGACATAGCAATACAAGGGCAAATTCTAAGAGTTCAACCTAGTTGATTCCCAATAATGTCTCCTGAGGGTAATCGATTGTCTAAAAATAGAACTTTGACAAGACCACAGCCAGACTCATAGCCAACAAGTGCCAAATGGTACAATCAGTTTTTGTGAAAGGTTACATTATGCCGTGATTGAAAAAGATCATCTTCTCAGGACTCCAATCACCCAGATGATCTTTTTCAATCACGGTATGTTACTCCTGGGTTCAAACCATTTTCTTGGTTACATTATGGTTTATGATAGAGTAAAAGGAGACTGAGTGAACCAATAATAATTAGAAAGCTAGAAATGCAACATCAAAGGTTTGAGTACTAATAAATTATCAGCATGGGGTTACGCTAAAAAGAAAGTTAAGAACCAAAGTGAGTTTAAATGATTTTAAATTCAATGTCTTTATCTACAACCACACCAATATAAGTTTAGTAGAGCAAGAAGGCAAGTACCTTGCTTGTGAGATATCCAACTTGTCATTGGTTTCTCTGTTCCATGGAAGGTCAACCATCCACTCCAGATAATTTCTTTAAGAGAAAGCGAGAAAAAAAGAAAACTGCTGAACCTATTAATAATTATTAACGTTAACTTTGCACACCGTGACTGGAGTGGACTTTGATCAATCAATCAATAACAGTAGGACATGAAGATAAAAGTTATTGAGGTACTAAAACTTGAATTAGTGGTACCTGGATGTGGCATGTTCAGGAAATTGTGGAGGCATCTTCTTCAAACGCTTTAAGATAACAGAAAAAACACAGTGAATATGACAACTAAAAAAAAATCACACTACTGTAGTCTTTCTTTTATAACCTGACCTGAGACTGTGCTAATAGCACCATTTTCTGTAGAGTGAAAAATAGTTTGATTAAAGTCATAAAATGCTTACCTTAAACTCTTTCATTGCCACTTTAAAAGCATGTTCAGGAAGATCGGCTGACCTGTTAACCAATAATCTTTATTGTAAGAAATGCTTTCTTATAAAGTATAAAGAGTAAGTACCTGTGCATATTATTACAACAATAATAATTGAAACAATATTATATTGATCATTACCTAAAAGCAGTGCTGGAAATAACAATTTGTCACCAGACATTGTATCCGACCAAATTTCCGTGGCCCTTGAGGGCGAAGGGTCTAATAATAATAATTGTTTTAGTATCACCCAACTAGTCGGACAGAAAAATGCAATAGTAAATTCTGCAAAAAAAATATTTATTTGGGAATAAAACAAAATAAATAGGTTTAAAAAACCGGCAAACTTCGCTACTCAATGACTATTACTAATAGACCAATAGTAGCCTAGCCAATCAAAATGCAGGATTTGCATTAGTCTCCTAGTTGGGTGATACTAATGAAAAAGTATTTCCAGCACGGAAAAGTGAACCAAGGTTGGAGCAAGAAGAAATTTCCAACCCTGATTAACATGTTCAAATGCTCCTTAATGAACATGTCAATAACAATTATTATAATTACTATTAATAATAAGTACTATCATTATTCTATCGCCTTATAAACAACTGGTAAT
>BLAZ01000514.1:1126195-1128695 GCA_014633955.1 Acropora tenuis
ATATTGATCAACCACCTAACTTCGTTACCTAGGAAACGCAGCAATGCCTCTTGGCATTCGTACTTTTCAAAGCGAGACAGCACCAAACAGCTTCACTGAAACTTTGTTGTCGATGGGCTTCACATAGTTCTTGATCCTCACGGCCGTTCATCATGCTTGGACTATATTTTGTTCATGTACTCACCTTCCACTAACGTAGCCCAGGTTGGATTCCTGCCTGTTCGTGATCGCTCCATCGACAAGTCGGATCACGATCCATTCTTGAACGAGTCACGAAATATTAATTTTTTATTTTCAAAATTGTCACTGATGAGATGACTTTCATGCCCTCGCAGTAGATTAATGAGGTTCCGTTTTTGATCCCTGGTTTCATCTATTACAGTCTTTGAAGGCGCAAAAACTTCTGTCATCATCCAAAAAAAATATGAACTAGGCGCAATTAGCTTTGCTGTGTTCTTCCATTTGGCGACTGAGCGTGATTTGACAAAAGCTGAGCTTCCACTTGATTCAGAAAATAACATATACTGATATTGGTACTCAGGGATAGCCTATTTAATCACAAGTTGTGAGGTGTACCTTTTTTTGCCGAATACTTTTATTTTGCCGAGAAAATTCCAAAATACCGAACCCTACCCACATTAGTCAAAAATCCATATCATCATCACGCATTTTGGGTGACATAAAGTTTGTCCGCACGCTTCCGGAGCAGTAACTTTATTAAAAATAAGTTCATATCTGAGTAGATATCTTTTCTTCGAGTATTTCAAGCCCCAAACATTCAACTAGTTCTACAAATTTCCTTCGAAGAGATTTTCAAGAATATCACAAAACAGCAACCATTTTTCCGCGATCAGTTGTCTTAAAAAAAAATGCACACAAGGGAGAAAAGAAGGAAGAGATTTCGAAAAACATTTAAGTTTTTTTTGTAGGTTACCGGTGTCTGCATCGGATGACAAGCGTCAACGACTTCGATCTGGATCCTCTCTCTGTTCTTGACAGATTTCAAGGTTATCAGGATGAAAGAAATAGCCTACAAATCAATCATCGTCTCCTTAAATTGAAAGAGTGAGCCTATCCTGGAGTATTTCGAGTGGCTTCTGGCCAAGCAAAGTGGTAGTCTAAAGTAAGCGTGATGGATTTGACGGCTGTCTGTTTGTCGCGACACGTTATCGCGACTTTACGGAACTTCTTCGCGTTGTTTCTCTCGTTAAGATAAGAGTACCAGAGAATTTTAAAGACCGTCACTTCCAGATCCTAAGTTATTATTTTTTTGTGGAAATCAGAAATGTATGGGTTATAGAAAAAAAGCTACCAAAAAGAGAGCCAAATTTAAGTTTTCATGAATCAAAATATGGACCATTTTAATAAATTATTAAAAAATCAATTTTTCTCAAATAATTCTGTTTTGGGGCTTACAATACTCATAGACAAGATATTGATCCAGATATGAACTTACTTTTTTCAAAGTTACTGCTCCGAAAGCGTGCAGACAAACTTTATTTGACCCAAAATGCGTGATGATAAAATGAATTTTTGACTAATGTGGGTAGGGTTCGGTATTTTAGAATTTTCTCGGAAAAATAAAAGTATTCGCAAAAGAAAGTACACCACACAACTTGCTATTGAATAGTTGGTGTTTTCTGATTCATGTGCCGGTTCTCACCCACTGCTTAAGCGAAGTCGCTTGTAAACACCTCCCGCTTAGCCTTTCATTTGACGGGGAAATGCCAAAACTCGCTTAAATTGTTTCAATTGTACCAGTCTTTCCTTTGCCAGTAGGGATAACGATGAAGCCATAATGGGAAACTGTCCTCTGTTATAACCCATGCATTAATTTCCGCGTGATTTCATTGGCTACTGTACGTCACGTGGTGCAAAAAATCGTAGATATCACGCAATAACTCCGTTTGTGTCGAAAAGAAAGCAAGTCACCGGAAAAAAGTTCATGTGATTCCGTTTTATTTCACTTCTAAGTTTGCGTGTAGAGAAATCGAGTCATCGGTAGACAACTGTGGCTCACACGGTGACACGCAACCATCTGAGTTGAAGTTTCAGTATAGTCTATCTTCGCCTCGTTCCCACGGTCGAGGGAAGAACCCTGGAGGTAATGAAGACATCCTTCAACGTAACGTTGGCTCTAGTTTATTTGGGTTGTTTCAATTTATTGCTTTCGGTTTACTTATTTTAACTCTTTTCTACCGAAGACTGACACTTGTATTTTTGCTGAGCCGAAGTAGGAACCCCTTGAGAAGAGACAATTGCAGTAAATCTCATAGCTAGTTTTCCCGAGTTTTTGCTGACATGATCTTGTGATGACTTCAGCTTGATATGCGTCAGTGCCCATCAGTGAGCTTCATGGGACGTAAGATTATTAATCAAAGTACTTCTAGACAACAACCTGCCAATATCATACCTGATTGGGGAACCATAAAGAGTCTGACTAGGATTTCAAATATCCTGTTTGCGGTCAATCAGACATCGACCAAAGAGGGATTAAAAG
>BLAZ01000514.1:1136195-1141195 GCA_014633955.1 Acropora tenuis
CATCTTAGGAGTTATTGCTCAAACTGTATGACAGTGAAACTGGTAAAATAAACCAACCTTTGATTAACTGACCTCAAGGACCCTGCTCGCGTGTATAAGGCCGTATAAATTGGTTTTCGACTTGCGAAAAAAAAATCAGATCAAAGCTAACAAAGCAGACTTGTGTGTTCCACGAAAAAATGGGATCAAACAAGTTGAAGTTGATACGGAGCAAATTCCCACTGTCAATAGATAAGGAAGCTGATGTGTCAAGCGTTCAGGCCTTTCGCCATAGCGAATGTGGAAGCGGAGTTAGCTCTGATGAAGGGCTAACGCTCGAATCGTCAGCTTCTTTATCTTTGTACGGTGGAAATTTGACTCTTATCAACTTCATTGACACCAAATTTTCTTGTGTCACTTCCCGATCGACACAGCACCTCAGTTTCTTTAGGAACTAAACCTTTATTAACATTACTTGTATGTTAGTCGACTTTGCGTTCACTCTTTTTTTTAATTGTTTGGAATATTTTAACGAGAATGGTCCTTGCTTGCACTGCAAAATTATGGAAAAGTATGGCACGACCATACCCCTAGCCAAAAATATTATTCTCAAAGACTCATTTCTAAATTGTAAATAAATATATAAAACTGCCTAACTGTATCATACCAATGATCTCGGTGCGTCTGGCTGAATATTCTTGTTTAAATGTTGACATTTGGATGAACAGTTTTATTCCGTACATTATAAGGCAGTCATGATTGCACCACATGATTTATGTTGTGAATACCGAACACAGTGTCTCGGTATTTGCATATCTGTGGTACATATTCCTGTGCCTTTATTCAGAAAAAGTAAAAACTGCATTGCTTCGACATTAAAGGTAAAAAGGACTAGCTGCTGTTTGTGTCTTTCAGTGACATCTTTTAAATGATTAAATCCCGATGAGCTTCATTTTCGCCAGCTATCATGATGTAGAATGAATTAGTTTATTTGTTCCAAACTAGGTTTCTCTGCGGGGTCGTTAGACCGTCAGATTAGATAGCTAGCAAAAAAATGGTGTTAGCGGGATGGGTGACGGGCAGGTCGTATCCTGCATATCAGTTGATAAATTCGCCTCGCCAATTTTATCCCGAGTAGAAAGACTTTCGGCTAAAACAAACGTGTTGAGTAGATATTTTAGTCCTTTTATACGGTAAAAGCATATATTTGCACAGCGATTTGTGTTTGCCTAGCAGTCTTTACTTTCAATGTCCTTCCTCAAATTTTAAGGCGCTCTTCAAACGATGTCGGGCAAAAATACTTCGGTTATCGTTGGAAACGCTTCTCTTCAAGTCACATATTCGGGTTACCCTTGGTTGCCATTCGAAGCAACCCCGGCGCAGAATTAAAACACCCCCAATAAACCTAATTAATAATGACTGAACGTTTCCCTGTTTAATTTGTTTGTTTTCTTTTTTCCTTAGTTACTGTAGCATAAATACTATAATTAGTATCAATTCCGACTCACGTTTTGGACACTGGTCAAAACTTCGTTGACCAATTTCGAGGTTTCTGAATTTTCAAGTTTGTCATGTAAAGGTTCAAATTGAACAGCCTAGACACTCGTCTTGTTATTCTCGACTGGCTTCCAGCAAACCTCTCATTGTCGGTGGTTTATCATCATCATCATCATCATCATCATAAAAGTAGTCTTCCTAACTTGTTTACCTAACTACAATCTACGACATTTAACTAATATTCTAAAAAAAAGCAAGCAACACTGAAATCTATGTTATTTTTCCTTACATAGAGTTGTGTTTAACTGACTACAATCTGCCTTATTCAGTTAATATTCTACGATAAAAAATGTAAAAGGGATCTTTGTTATTTTAATGAACATCCAGAGAAAATTGCATACGCGCATCTGTTTACACAACAACTTTGCGTAAGTCTCGTTGCACTTCAATTTTGCATTACTCTATCATACTAAATTCTCAGTTTAAATTAAGCATTAACATTACCATTGCATAAAAGCGAAATTAAAAATAAAATTAGCAACGCAGAATTATTTCAATTCATTGTTTTCGAGTTATGAAGTCGGCAAAGCTGAGCCAGCCGTTTACGGCCCAGGAGTGATACGCGAGGAAGCTGCACCGGATCTTCAGAAGTTTGATACGGTTTTGTCCCTATAAATGTAGTGGTATTCATCAAGGCATTTGCAATTGAATCGTAAATCGTCGGAGGTGCCCCGGCAGCTGTAGCATCGCTGGTGAAAGGCCGGCATTTCATGTAGAGGGCCTTAAGTAAATTCTCGATAGCGTGATCGAAGATCTTGGCTGGCTCTATAGGCAGTAACGAAAAAATAATTCTGAGAAATTCAGGATTGAAACAGATACTAGAAAACGTGATAAGGTTTTAATGATACCCGAAGTGAATGCAATTCCGCAATTTTTTATCCAATAAATTTAATATTCCACAACGAACTTTCCAGTGTAAATATTTTTCGTCATTGGAATACTTTTTCTTTACACAAAAACAAACCTTTAATTTTAATTTCAACTTATCTGTGCTGCATTATTTATCATCCACCTCGGGTTGATGGGGAAGTTGAAACTGAATGACTGTCAGTAAAGCCATCTACATTACGGTTGGTACCTCGTTTTCTTTCCTTTTATGTATTTTCCTGTCTATGCTGACCTCAACCATAGTACATAGAAAATATATAGAAATTCCTCTTTCCTTTCGATTGTAATACCCTTGTTTGCGGTTCTTGGCACAATCATTAATGGAACCGCTACGATTTTTGCCAAAATAGCGTTCGTGGTTTAGGCATGCAATGTGTAAAATTGTGCGCCTTGACAAAGGCTATGAAATAGGTGAACGTGAGAAAGATATGTGATAACTGACATTTGTGCTTAACACGCAAATATATTAAGGTTGCTCTACCTTTTATTTTAAGAAGCGGTCGCGTATAAACACAACCCTATTGTATTAATATCGTCTAATCACTAGTATATTCCAACGCATAAAGTTCTGTAAAGTGTCTTTTGTCATTTTAAATTTATTACCAGGTTTCCAGTAATAAATAACCAATTCACTGTTACAAATACACGAGAGTTCACATTAACGTTTTCACCGGAGAACAGTCGGGACTGGCCTTGCAATTAATTATAAGTTTTCTCGTTACAAGGAATATACGTTCTCAATTTTCCTTCATTTGCACCGTTTAACCATGGTGATGTTTTCTGTTGTTAGATCTATTTATGAGATCCAAAATGAAGTCTTCATGGCATTGCAATGGATATGATTTTAGATTCCTCTTTATCGGTGAAATTCCTACATATCATTCCTTATGAATTTTGCATATCCAATAATATGATTCGGCGACCGTTCCAAAATTGCGAATACACAGTATCTTATTAGGCGTTTCGTTGTGTCACGGTAGTACTTTTCGATCCTCCAAATTACGCATCAATTCAAGTTATTCACTTTAAGATTGCTGTTAACAAAAAGGGAAGAAAAGAAATTCAGTTTCCATGAAATGACTTTTGGGCGATTAATTTTTGGGGCGGAACTTTTGAGACACCACAAGTGGCTTATTTATGTCAGTATCACATACAACGTGTGCAATTATTTATATTTACATTCCACCTGAGAAAATAGAGTGGCAGGTTTCTCAAATTATGCAGATTAAATATCCTTGTTCTTGGCCTATCTGCAGAAATTAAACCGGGAGTTGGACATGTTTGAGAATGCGCCACATAAGTGATGACGTTGCTTATACAGAACAGACAGCGATTTCTGCCGGACCAGATCAACACTAGCATATCTGAAATATTTGAAATTTGCAGCTTCATTATGTAAATACGATGATTCACTGAAACCATATCCTTTCAGATGCCGATAGAAGTGTTGGCTATTATTCGTTTTCAGAGAATTCAGCGATTCATTGTAAACAACCTCTGTGGATGCGTAAGTCTCTTCGAAACTTTGCGCGATCTCACTTCATCTGGGGTCGATAAGTTATCTTTTTTTTCACTGGAATTTAGAAGTCTGAGAAGTCACTCATTTTGGTTTGATTTCCCTTTATCCAAAGGCCAACGAATGTCGAATTGTGACTGACTCACCAGATCTTTCCTTTTTTTTTTTAGACGTGCATTCGTTTACCTCCTGCCTCTGGGTTGTCATCAAAAGAAATGAGAAAGAGCCGAGTGATCTAGGCACAGTACGAGATGAAGACTTCAAGAACTTTTATTTTGGGAGCGTGTCTTTTGGTAAGTTGTCAAGTTGTGAAGAGTCATCTTCATGAAATATTTGCAGTTATTTCAAGAATTAAAGCAAGATTTCAAACAACGACACTAAGAAAAATATACTTGAGAAACTATCGTGTCCTGAATTATATATAAGTATTAGTTTATTAAAATGCTGGCTCCTTCTCTGAATGACTTTTTCGTTTCAACAAAATAGTTCTCTAAAAAAATTGAGGTGGGCCATTGCAAGTTGCATTTAACTGGAATTAGTGGCTTACGTAACTATTTGATTTTATTTCTTAAGAGATACCGTTGTAATTCCTCAAAATTTCCGCAACTGAGACCTGTTTACGTTAATTTTAAGTCGCGCTCGGTGTGAAGCGGAAGAATGTGAGAGTGAACCCACTGAAAAAGTGACCTGAGGTTGATTTGCTCATCTCTGCAACTCTTTATCTGTGTTTGTTTGTTCCTTTTTTCTTTCAATTCTTTTAAAGATTATAAAGAGTTTTTATCCTTTTTTTGACAGGCCTTTGAACTTATAGTGACTTCGGAAGGTAAGAAATTGCGATTTCTCAGATCACTTTAATTTCTGAGTGAATTTTTTTAATAAACTGCAAGCAGTGGTCTATTTATTGTCACATGTACTGCTCTTGACAGTATTAAAATGAGGCAGGCATCTCATGTAATTTAAAACAATGAAGTTCGTTTATTAATGAGAATCAAGAGGAAGGGCCTTTTCTGTTTATCGCATAGTATTATTAGTACACCAAAAAATAAGGCCGACCTGGAAA
>BLAZ01000514.1:1192338-1193362 GCA_014633955.1 Acropora tenuis
CTCAGAACACAGACAGCCAATAGCATAGAGTGGGATTACTTTTTCTTATTAGTGAGCCTTAATATCTAAAGGGCGTGTTAATTGTTTCCTCCAATAACACATTTTTGCTCGGAATACTAGAGCTGTTTTTCAATGACTGTCGAAAAACCAATAAATAAATAAAATAAACAAACAGCTTTATTAATGGATCGATATATTTAGTTTTTACAACTAATTGGGGACACACAGGGGACACAACGTAATAAAAAAATATACAAATAAAAGATGAAATAATATACAGTTGTGAAAATATATATCAAATGAACATATACAAAATAAGACAATTTATATATAAATCAGTAGTCTCTGAAGATTGCAAAGGTTACAGCAATTATTGTTGTTGTTGAAAAATGACGTTAGGTGTATTTTCTTAATATTCTTTTTAGAAGCGTCGATGTTCAAGGAGTAATTCAATTTACTACCTATTTTTGGCCATAGGTGAGGTCCTTAGTACCAACAGTAGATAATGCTTTCCATTTTTAATAGGGATATCGTAGTCAGTGCTTCTTAGACTTAGAGAATATCTAGAGTTTTTTTGCTTAATTAAATAATTCATTAATAATAATTGGAGCAAGGTCATTCCTTACTTTATACATTAATATGGCGATATCTTGAGGTCTTCGACTTAGTAGTGAAGGTAGCCTGTATGAACCAGAAGGTATTCATCATATTTTTCTGAATGGGAGTTGAATGCTGCCATTTTAGGCGCACGTTCTTGAATCCCCTCTATTTTCTGCTGTCAGGAGATCCTGCAGCTAGGCCATACCAAGTGACCATAGGTAGGTGGATGATTTGTAGATTAGTTAATTACTAAAAGTAATTACTCCAAGCAATCATAATAAGAGCAAAATAGCGCTATAAATCAATCAAAATTCCTAGAAATTATCTGTGACTTGCTGAAAGTGCTGAAAATATGGCGCGTACAAGGTGGGATTGGTTTTGATTTTACTTCTCCACATCGGTTGTAAAACTGGCGCGAGCTTTT
>BLAZ01000514.1:1253532-1258532 GCA_014633955.1 Acropora tenuis
TAAAAAACCAGGCTTAGTCATCGCTTTCGTTCGGTTAGCCTTTCATTTTTGTTTTAGGTATCGAGCCAGTCACATGATCATTGTACCTTACGAAAGCTGCCACCCTGCTTGGTGAGAGTCGTCCACAGGTGAGATAAGATCATGGATAATAGGCGAGACTGGTCTCTTCTATTATCCATGGTGAAATTACCGCATTTGCGCTTTTGACGACAACGCGGGCAAAGCTGTATATCTTTAGTTTGCTATATTTACTTCAACGGTTCTACATGCTGTTAAGTTGTAGTGTACTTTGCCAATTCAAGATGAGATCACCTCAAAAATAAGCCCAATCACGCTAAAGCTTATTTCATTGGCGTTGCCCCATTGGCTAAAAGCAAAACGGGGAAACTACCTAGCCCATGAACCTTAGCAAGATGCATTTCCGCTTTAAGACTCGCCATGTTGGTTTCGTTTTCGATTTATAGTATTCAAGCTTCCGCCTTTGAACTTACCTTAGCCAAACTGCGGCGATCGTATATGCCTTCAGACTCAGATGGCTCAACACCAGTCAATAGGCCCCGCGGAACAAGTGCTTGTAGCATTCCGGGCAATGGTGTTCTCGTATGATAGTCAAGTTAGCAGATGGAGCGAAGTGGGAGAGCCGAATGTTTGCTCGCAAGTGTACCTCATATCAATTCGACTTCACGGAAGTATGTGCTGTTACAGAATATACGGAAGACTGGAATCTACTGGAGTGGTAAGATTCATCTTAGGAGTTAAAGGATAAAGCATACCCTGTAATTTCATGCTTTACGATCTTGTTTCTCCGTTTGGTTACACGAGAGAAAATTTTATTTCCTTTTTCCTGTTACCATCGTTAATGAGACATTATTTTCCACCCCTTCCTTTTATTTACCCCTTTTTGCAATTGCCTTACACATACAGAGGCAGGCAGGGTTAAATATTTTTTCTGTGCTCAGATGTTTCTGCTGCATCATCATTGTAAGATTTATTTTTGGTAATGATATGTATTCGTATGTATTAATTCCTATGGGTTTAAACCAGTGCGGGTGTTAGGAGAAAGCTGGTAGATCACGAGTCAGAGGCGAGTGATTTACAATCTTTTTTAGTGTTCTTGTACGATCCCATGTGTCAGCTTATTATGCTGATAAACTCATTGAAAAAAGGATGTCTATTGCCTCGCTAAGGCAATTGTGTATTAGTAGCTGCAAGGAGTTGCATAAGAAAATATGATTTTTAATGCAGTGATCAAGGCTTGCCTTCACAGTACATCACCATACGGTTTGTTATAGCGAATCATGAAGTATAAGATGTCAGCACAATGAAGCGTAGATTTGTGACCAATCAAAGCATTTGTAGTAACTCAATTTGTCTTTAAAATATTGAGTTACTGCATGCATTCTGATTGGTAAAAACATCCTTATTTTATTGCCTGTGGTATGCTTGAGTTGTATCATGAGTCCTTTGTCACTCGCATGGTCTAGCTTGAGATTTACTAGCTTTTCCTTGTGTTCTGCTAACATCCTTGGTGAGGTAATAATAATTGTGCTGCTAAGGTCATAGAAAATTCAGTCTATAATTGAATAATTTCACATGTAACTGATGTTCAGAACTGTTTATCCAAGAGGTTTTAAAGTATTATTTTGTGGTCTTGAAATATCCCTTGAAAAAATTATCTTGTTGAAGAACAGACTGCTAGTTAATTATTTGTGTCTGTATACTTTTTATTTGAACATAGTGAATTGTAGAACATTAAGGGCAAAATCCTGGGTGGCACTTTTGCAATCACTGCTGATCAGCCACTACTTAAATCTCATGGTTCATGTTTTCTAGTCAAACATGAGGTCCTAACGAATACTTCAGTCAGGATCTGTGATTGCCAGAATGCCATGCCTCAATATCCTTATATGCCTTTATGATATTTGTGGCTGCTTTTGGCTCCCCTTACTTCCTTTTACGAGATGGTGGCCTTTTGAAAGTTTGTTTGTGGTTCACAATAATTCGGATCCATCTGGATGACATATCCAGGCCAATTCATTCCATGGTTATCAATTTAGACCATTGCTGTGACACGTAATGAAGTTGGGCATTTAACACTTTTTTTAAAGACTATATGGCTCTATGGTCACCTGTGAAAGGCCCAGTACTTTGTTTGTTTGTAGGTAACACTTGATTCAACCCTGACTGACAGAGATGAATATTTGGTATCCAATGCTAAGTGGCATCAGATTCGCACTGCAACAGGATTGATTTATGGATTTTGTGTTCTCAGTGAATCAGAAGGTTCTAAATTTTCTGTTATAATTCAGAACACTCTGCGATCTTTGCAAGGTACAGGAAGCATTTTAAGACTTAATGAGGTATATCTTATTGATTCCTGCATAGTTAATACAGGGCAATGGTTATGAAACCCATTATTCTATCGTTTTGTTCACTTTTTTCAACCATTACCCTGCACAAAACAAAAACATACCTAGATATATTGGACAATGAGCCAATGAAAACGTTTTGGTGTGGTCAATGAAGCATAATGAGGGTGCATGAAATAAAAGATTAGGGCTGAGGCCCTACTTAACATCAATGTTTGCTCCTTTGTCAGCCCCCTTGAAGTCTAGCCGATTTTCCTAACCATTCCCTCTATTAACTATGATTCCTGGAGATTGATCTTTAACACTTTACAAAGATCACTTTTGCTTAAAAAAGATCCTTGTTGGTTTGAGTGTTGAGGGACCTTTGTTGAATGTGCCCATTCATGTATTTTACAAAAGATCAAAGTCAATTTCAGATTAAGGAGATTTCTACCTCAACTTCTTTTGCCTTCCTACTCTGATAAGAAATCTTAGTAAAATCCAACTAGTGGTCTATTATCAATGCTGCATTCTGATTGGTTGAGCTACTACTAGGCTTTATGTTATAGCCCACCAGCAGCGAAAAGCACTGGCTTTGAAAATCAAAATAGTGGCGGCTGAATGGCGTTTTGTCAAGCTCCATATTTTTTTGACCAACTAGTTGAATTTTACTAAAACAATAATTTATTTCTCTCACCCTCATGGCCTCTGAGTCAATAGCCCATTTGGCCTTCAACATCATGGGCTATTGAATCAGAGCCCATTCGGGCGCTAGGAATAATTATTGTTAAATATTAGGGTTTAGGCAGACTGAGAAATTGGGAATGAAAGAAGTGTGGTTTGAATATTAAATCAGTTTTCAAATGACTGTCAAAACTAATCATGCCATTGCCTTGGTTTTGGTTTTCCTTTGGCTTCTCATAGGCTCTGTGAAATGATGGGAAATCACTGTACCAATCAGAAACAATCAATGGATTGGTGTTGTTTTAACTAGCCAATCAAATCAATGAGTAAAACCATGATTGGTATTGGTTTTGCATCACATCAGGTTTCTCGTAATCTCCCTTGCATTGTACAGCACTTTATTCTGCACAAACACAAAGAGCACGCCATTCCTTAATTTTTTTCCTTTAACAATAATTGGTTTTCAGAGCCATATGCTCGTCTGAATGTGACAAAATGTCAAGATGACCAATTTTACCCGTCAAGGTATATTTTTATGCATCATAAGTTTTTTACATTCAATCGCGTCAAGTTTCTATAACTATGTTTATGTCAAAGCAAATAATTATTATTAATTCCTTGTCAATGCATCAATACAAAAAGCTTTATATACTCCTTGATACACTAAATAATATATAATTATTACATTCGATGATTGAAAGAAAGAAAGGGCTGGCTACCTAGAATAACTGCAGAGATATTGCCAGTAGCCAGTTGCGTTCATATATATTAGTACAAATTAAGGTTGACATACACACATACACTCACAAACAGAACCCAAACCACTGGTCAAGCAGTTAAAAATACTAAATGACCAACAGTCCGATATTATTACAAAATTTGTAAAATTGTAAAGTAGAAGGACCACAGTCAATACAAACTATCTTATGTCGATAAGGAAGATTCAAGCAATCCTGCTAAAACACTCGATGACCGGCAGTCCGATATTGTTACAAAAACTGTCAAATCCAAGCAACATTCCTGGAAGCGCAATTGTAAATGTTGTTGTGCAATTGCCCGATGCTTCCTCGGGGTCACACCATCCTCTTTGCTGATAAGTGCACCCTTTAACATTTCAAGGAAGGACTAGGAAGCACCCTATCATACAAAGCTTACACCTGTGCACAAGAAACAAAGCCACAAGTCTTTGCTGAATTTTGGTCAAGAGATCCATTTTGTTTTGTTTTGTTTTGGTTTTTTGTGCAATGAAACCCAAGTGACAACAACCGGACTTCACATTCATTACCAAAAAAAAATTGTTCGGGAAATGGTTGACAACTATGCAAATCTCAAGACAACAGAATTTAAAATACAAAAGATATTGGCTGCATGGAAGTCTCCGGTAAAAGCTGCTCATTAAAAAAGTAGTTTTCAACTTCTCAGGGCCTTCATATTACTGTGATTCTGAGGCAATTCTTTATTGTGTACTTACATTTTAAAAATTCTGCTCCTTTAACAAATAAAGTGGCCACAACATCTTTTCTTTTGAATCCATTTAATTTGTTATTGTTTTCAAGGAAATACAACTCTAAAAACAAAAGAAACTCTCAAAGTTTTGCCACTGTCAGGTGAACTCGCAATTAAAAATTCTCAAGTCTACCAGTGTGACCAACATAACTTGAGGATACATGAAAATTTTTGATTGGCTAGTTATTCACTTGTTGTCAAAAGAAGATAGAACATTTTCTATGATTGGTCAGTAATTAGAATGTAATTGCAGGATTGGTTTTTGTTTTTCTTAGCATGGGCTACGTCATGAATTCCATCCTTTAGTGGTTGGCTGAAAATGGTATTTAGCTTGTGCTTGGGGTTGGCTCTGTAATTGCTTTGATTTTGGTCTTTTGACAGTCAATTGAAAACTGCTCTAATTCAGGCTGAATTTCATCATACAATTTCATTTACTTGTATAACATGTACAAAACTTATGGT
>BLAZ01000514.1:1314328-1316828 GCA_014633955.1 Acropora tenuis
TTTATCTGTCTGTATGTATATGGTAAAGCCCTTTTCCTGAAAATAGATATATCTTGTCTCGGAGAAGCCAGTTCCACCACTGCCATTAACAGACAGTATGTACGTCTTAACTCGGAAAAACATGCCATGTGGAATCTGAAAACCAAAATTCAGAAAATGCTGATCAGTATGGACTAAGCATGATTTCTTGTTGGCATATAAAGTACTTTAAGTGTTCTTATTGTTCTAAATAGGGTTTGAGACAATTTTGAAATACCATGAGTAGTCTGTATTCACATAAAACACCATGAAGAAAAAAATCCTATTTTAGCTTAAAAGCTTAAATACTTGAAGCAATAGGTTTTTCCAAATCAAGCTGAAATGTCAATGTTCTCGAGCCAATCAGGTTGCAGACAGTTCTGCAGTGCAGAAGTACTAGACATAAAAAAAAAAATGACAGGAACAGAGAATATAAACAGAGAACAAAGGTTAAATATATGTCTCTAACATTATAACAGGCTTTGTACACTTCTTCTATCTAAAAATTCCATGACTTTTCCAGGACTATACTGTATCTAATCAGGGGCAATGGAATCCAGTCGCCTTATTTTGTACGTGCATTGAGCATAGAGCTCCTCCTATTTTGTTTGCGCATGGGGCTAATTTTCACGAATTTTCCATGAATTGTCTTCATTTTCCAGGTTTTTCAGGCCTGGATTTTACAAGATTAGAAATAATTCATCACTTTCCAGAATTTCCATGACCCCTACAAACCCTTTCATAAACATTAAAAATTGTTTATCATTATACAGCAAAATAACAATATCATGAAATTATAGTACCTGCAATGCCATTTCACTGGTTGTTCCTGGACAAGAAGAAGAAAACAGTCACCAATTTTTCTAAGGTTACAAACACACTACAGTAACTGTTATAAAATAATAGAATAATACCCCCAATAATTTCTTAGCAACTGATGCCATCACAACACTTTCATTGCTTATTAGTGCTCTCAGAAAATCTGAACAGGTGAAGTGGAGGTCAATCAGTGGCTTTCTAGTCATTATTAGGGTTGCAAAGACTACAGCGAAGGCAACAAGGACAGAAACAAAATCAGAGGGTGTAAAGTGCAGCTTGCAGGTTGCGGGTTAGAGTTGCAGGTCACTGTTTTACCATAATAATTGAAACAACCGAAACCTTTGCAAAAATGCTAACCTTAGGCCCAAATATTATTTTTTGGGCCTTGTGTTAGCATTAGTTAAGGCTTGGGTTTTGTCAGCTATGGTGAAACAATGACCTGCAACTCTAACCTACAGTTTACACCATCCTCCAAAACAAAAGTTCACATTATTTGTGACATAAAAAAAGATTATTATTATTATCAGTTATTCGGAATATAAAAATAATGTAACTGTCTAAGCATTTAACTGGCATGGACAGATTAGAAATTTTCAAAAAAAATGTAACCTCTTAGTGTTGTGTGGCATTGTCCTCCACAGCACTAAAAATTTGGTCATTTCCGGTTCTTTTTTTAATGGGTGACATAAAAATGCCCATGCAGGTGTGCAATCCATAAAATAAAATCATAATAGTTTATATTGTTGATTTGTAATCTGGAAATACCACTTAAGAGTTTACATTTTAAAAATTTTGGGCAAGCACACCCCTAGATTCTAATAGAGACTTGGCTTTATGTTGCACCAGAGATGCGATGCATGATTGCCTTGTTCACAACTTTTAAAACAAACCTAATTATTATTCCCATGGTCCCATCTTGTCTTCATCTCAGGGGAAGTGAGGTTCCTCTGTTCTCCTTTGAAATGAGGAGATGAAAAACCATGGGAGGAACAGTGATTTTAAGCCTACTGAACACTCCAGTTACGAGCTTATTGAGGGCATGACGGGTATTGAGGTGGTGGCAAACGATTTTATTGCAGTCCGTTGTGGTGACACGTTTGAACTGAACACTCCAGTTACTACGATGTTACAGCAATGTAACTGATTACCTTTGTCAGAATTACATGGCCAGCCAGATCAGCTAGTCCCCATATGCAACACATCGGTGCTGACAAACTGAGAATTCCTTCTGACCAAACTGTGGCCCTGCTATTCAACCAAGAACTGAATTTGGTCCTGAGCAGCTCTCTCAGATTGGCAGAATTGACATGCATTACAATAATAATAATAATTATTATTATTGTGATCTGCCACTTTTAACAAAATTAATTAATGGTCGGCACCCTTAGTGAAGAAATTAATACCTGCTGTAAAATTACCACTCTGCTTCATTATCAGGCGATTCTGAGCCAAATCAAGTATACCACAATCAATTTGCAATGGCGAAGGGATGATTCTGCTCAGTGTAACTTGTAGAATGAATGGCTGTCCTGACCTGAAGACACTGGGGGCCATAATAAAGTACGTTCTGCAATGTATACAACAAACAGGATCTTAAAGTTGTAATGTACTTAGTTTTTTGGTGTTGCTCACACTGCTGCTCATAGCTATGGACATGTCTATT
>BLAZ01000514.1:1365425-1368894 GCA_014633955.1 Acropora tenuis
CCAAAAAAGATCTGCGAAAGGAAAAAGTTCCGCAGGAGAATCTTTAGAGGCCAAAGACAAAATAATTGTGGAGAGGATGAGTACGGAAGTGACGGGAAAGCAACAAAAGAACAGTAGGATTCGTCTCTTTCGAATTCCAAAGGATCACCTTTGACAACAACGTGAACGCTTGCCAGAAGTAGTTTGCTGCTTAGATAAAGATATGGTTTGTGGCATTCTAGCTGGCGAACGTGTGCCGTCTTATAAGAAGATGTTTACATACTAGTACGTACCTGGCAGCAGGTTACGGTTTTCAAAATACTAAGTACTAGTCTGAAATTCGCACCTAATTTTCCCCAAAACTTCTCATTGATTTCTTCGAAGAGAGCAAGACATTTGTTTACAAACCTTAAGCGATTCCAAACATTGCCTTGGCTTTGAAATAAATGCAGTTGTCGAGTTTGGGCACTGAGTGAAGTCGCAATGTTAACGTTGCCGCGTAACGTCGTCAAATAGACCGACTTACTTTTGAAGACGAAGGCTGACACCAGCAAATCGTTCATCGATGACTGCCCTTGTACGTACGAACACCAATGCTATTGCCCTACTTCAAAGTGGATCTAGGAATATTTTTGCGGGTAGGGGGATAAATTGAAAGACTTGAAGGATAGTTAAGATAGCCCACTGAGATAGTTTAGGCTGCCATTTTGCCATATTTAAATAATTTGTAAATTTAACTTATTGATCAACTAAAAGAATCACTTGACTTCGAAAAAAAAAGGATCCAAGATGGGGGTGACTTGCCACTCTATTCATGCCCCCCCTGGATCCGCCCCTGCTATTTGGTCACGTTAGTTTTTGGCTGTCGCAGTGTCGACGTAGCATCAGACCGAACCTGCACAAAGATTTTGCTGTTGCACTTTGCTCGTCCATCGAGTCTGTGATGAATTTACTTTTTGCTGATGGACCACAGGCTTAAATGAGTCATACTCGAGCATCCAATCAAATTGGAAAAATCACCAACACTTTTACCTCGCAAAAGTGAGCCTGTAGCCAAAGCGGTTACGGATTTAAGCACTCGAGCCCTTTTTGGGCTTTGCGTTGCATCGGTCGCAGAGCCGACTGAACATTCGTGTATAGAACGCTTACACCAGGCCTCAGTTGCTCAAAGGTTGGAAAGTAATATCGGTTAAATTACTATCCAGTAAATAAGTGCTGTCAAAACCATTTGAGTCATCCAGTGGATAGTGAGTTATCAAGTGTATAGTGCTATCTACCCTTTGAACAACTGGGGCCAGTTGTCCGGCCCTCGCACAAACAGTGTGAGTCAGCCTTGAAAGAGGAAGTAGACCCAGACGCTATTAGTAAGCTACAGACTCAGTTTAGAGGTGAGTGAAAAACAGACCGTTTGTCCTTTATCTTGTGGAATACTTCAGGTTTAAGACCTCGACATTTCAAGCTGGATAAATCCCACAAAGTATTGATTACTGGAGTATGCTGACTTCAAAAAAGGAGATTCTGGAAGCGGTCTTAGGTCAACCTATCGAGTTTTCCTCAATACTAATATACGTTAGCCCTCCACGTCAACCAAATTGGTCCAAAATAGAGGCGGAGATCGTTGATATGGAAATCAACAGATTGCTTTTGAAATAGTACACGAGGGTGGATAACTTTTTATCCTCGATATTTGTACACCCTAAAAAGGATGGAGCTTATCGCATCATTTTAAACCTAAAATACCGTAATAGGTATATGTCACATACCATCATTTTAAGATGGACACAATATGGACTGCACTACAGATGATGAAGCTAGAATGTAACATGGCACCCATTGACTTGGAGGATACATATTATTCTGTCCTTGTAAATGATCAAAACAAGAGGAATTTGAAATTTTCATGGAACGGTAACCTATACCAATTTACATGCTGCCCTAATGGGCCGGCATTATGCCCACGCAAGTCTCCCAACCTTCTTGAACCTGTGCATTCCACACTGAGAAAAAAGGGCCATTTGTCTACAGGTTACATTGATGATTCCTAATTCCAAGCTGCCGAGTGTGATCGTTGTGTGCATAACATATTAGACATAATTGCATTGTTTAATAATCCTGGTTTTGTTCTACACCCTGATAAATTAGTTCCGTATCCCACTTCCTGGGCTTTGTATTAGACTCCATAACTATGCAGATCTCTTTTACAGCTGAAAGAGCTTGCAATGTCGAAGAAATGTTTCGGGCTTTGCACTATAGGTGGTCTTAAATAAATAAGACTCAAGCCCTCAGGAATAGTAAAGGGAAATTTGTCAAACCCATGAGATTATCTCACGAAGTCACTGAAGGGTTGTAATGGTGGATTAATTGTATGGAAACAGCATAAAATCCAATCAGTCATGGGTCACCACAGCTAACCATGGCAACTGATGCGTGAAAGATTTTGGATGGAGGTACTCTTTCAGTGCAATTCCAACAGGGGGTGCTGGACCCCTAAGGAGGCTGATGAACATATCAATTACCCGGAAACTAAAGCTGTTTGTTTGCCCTGAAATCATTATTTGGCCAGATTTCAGATACAAATGTGCAAGTTCCTGTAGACAATATGGCTGACATTTATTAATCAAATGGGTACTCGTCACTCAAAGGACATAAATAGATTAGTGATAGAAATTTGGTGCCTGTGTATTGAGCACAATGTCTGGTTAAAGTTTTCTCATATCCCTGGAAAGGATAATATCACTGGAGATTATGAGTACGAGAAGTTCAGCAGGGAAACTCCTCCTGGATGCCATTACTACATTCATTATCTTTCCTGACATTGACTTGTTTGCCTCACGATTGAATTAGAAATGTAATGATGTGCTTTTTACAATCCAGACCCAGATGCATTTGCAAGAAATGTCTTTCACTTGTCATGGAGTAGTTTTAATATTTATTCATTCCCTCCCTTTTGCATTATCCAGGAGGTTTTACAGAAAGTCCAAGAGGACAAGGCTACAAAGCTAATTGTTATGCACTACTGGCCTATCCAAAAACGGGTGTCATATTTAACCAACATGCTTATTGCTCCACCAATGGTTCTTTAGAGCTATAAGCGTATCACCAAAAGGATCGTTTGTGCGTTGTTAAAGTTCTTCATGAATATGTTAACTGATCTTCTTCATTTATGGTTGATAAAGCCTAGTTAATGTTGAGTTATAACAAACCCTACACTTCTATTTCTACAGAAACTTTGACTGAAGACTAAAAGCGGTTTTTGAGAAGGCTGCATGTCATCGAAACCAAGATTTTTGGTATGCAAAGTACCCGCTCTACATCTGTTTCAGCTACTAAGAAAGTGAATGTGTC
Source organism: Acropora tenuis (assembly GCA_014633955.1). Taxonomy (NCBI): domain Eukaryota; kingdom Metazoa; phylum Cnidaria; class Anthozoa; order Scleractinia; family Acroporidae; genus Acropora; species Acropora tenuis. The sequence continues at coordinate 1,368,750 of BLAZ01000514.1, forward strand.
AGGTTGAATACGCTTTTACCTAGGTTAAATGTGTGTTTAACATTTTACTTAGGTGGAATATGCACTCGACGTGGTTTAAATCCGTTTTTTAACCCAACTAAAAACTAAAAAAGGATTTCCGTTATGGAGTGTGGTCAAAAAAGGG
>BLAZ01000514.1:1465657-1470657 GCA_014633955.1 Acropora tenuis
CCTCATGGAAAGAGTGTTTTATGAAATCGTGATACATGCGTGTAAATAAAAGAAATCAATGCGCGTAGCATTATTATGCATTAACGATGGATCGGTGGATGTTCTTTAAAAAACCGCGATACACATTGCATTTCCATGGCTAAATTGTACAATATTTTTTTGCAGCTATAAAGAACAATAACGAATATATAGGAATTCAATGCGCATGGCCTAATTGTGAGTAACGATGTTAAAAATCGATGTTCTTGTGAAAAAGCGACGCATCATTGCATCATTAATCGTACAGTATTTTTTATACCTCTAAAGAACAGTAACGAAAAGGGAAATAAAAATTGCATTATTATGAATTAACGATGTTAACAAACAAGATGCTTCATTACCTATTCGGCATGGCCAAATCGTACAATTTTTTGTAGCTCTAATGAACAGTACAGTTCTTTTATTGTTTCGACGTGTTTGGAACGCCTGATGAAACACAAAGCACTAGTTTGAGATGCCTTCCCAAACTCATGGATGAGGGCAACAGCCAATATATGAGGCATATTTGGGTCACTTGCATGCATGAGCCTTGAAACCCAATGAACACTCAGATCAACATCTTAAGGTTGTTGATCTGAGATCAAACACTTGCATTTTAATGAGCATTTTTCAATAATATATACGTCTTTAACAACAATTCCAAAAATAGCCTGAATATTATTTGATATAGTTAACCTTGATTTTCACATAAAAGGCCACCTCGACTAAATTGAAGAATAAAGGGCCACTCCTTTCCATGTCATGCATAACAAAGCTGCTATTGTTATCTATCTAGTTCAACAACAGATTCTGACCAGTTTGCATGTCCTGGCCCTATATGGCCCTGAATTCTTTAGTTACTCCGCCAACTCCACCATGAGCTTGCTAAGCCATTCAAGGTTACTGCACCTTGTGTCAATCATAGTCTTCCTGGATCTAAAACGAGAGCTATAACCGATCGAGAAATTTACCATTCGCCAAAAATTCTTACCGGCCATTTGTTCTTATATTTGGTAGAGGAGGGGTTTAGCCTTCGACAAACTCGCGTTCTTCGTAAACCGTTTTTGGCTCCCTAAATCTTGCTTCTCCCTCTTCACTAATCGTTAGACACCAACCACACCAAAACATTAATCATGCGTAATAATGTGATGTTATGGAAAATGGCAAAATTGCATCGCTGCATAAATTGTTGCTCTTTCGTTTGGAGACGACAATGGAAAAAAAATGTATCACTGCACATTTTTATTTTTTTTCGTTTGAGAAGATATTAGAAAACACTCTTTCAAAGAACATACACTTATTCATTCCGCGTACTCCACTGGACCATGTATTGCCATGTTTTACTTCGTCTCCCAGCACGAGAGTTAGCAGATGAAGTAACTAAGATGAGAAATAATGTCAGCGTAAACCTTACCTGTCAATTAGAGTTGAAGAACAGCAACATATGAGATCAGTACAAAAAAAAACAAGATGATACGTTGGTTTTGACTGCCTTATCTAAATAATGTATGAAAAAATCTTGGTTGACCACATTTATTGTGTTTTCATCAACCACTTTTCCTTGAACGTGTCAGGATTTCTGAAACAAAAATCTTACACAGCCCTTGTGAAAATGACTGAGCATTGGAGAAGTATATAAACAACAGACTGCTTTTGCACTAGCGGTAGAATTAGAAAACACTTTTGTTTGCCATCTAACACAGTTTCCTGTTTCCTGTTTCCTGTTGCCACATTTCGAAGATTGAAGCCCCTTCTTTTCTGTGTTAGCAGAACCCAAGAAGAAAGAATGGAAAATGGAAATTGTTATATTTTGAGGTCTCTTTTAAGATAGGGAGACTAACATCGTATGAAGAGTTGCTTGGCACATTTGATATGAATACTTTAGAGCACAGAAGAATTTGTCAGTCACTTGTATTGCCTCGAGCCAAACTATGATTTAAGAGGTAGTATGCCCAAGTCTGCTCAAGTTCATTCTTAAATGGATGGAGCATTTGTACACGTGAAAGGTAGTAAACATATGGAACGCACCGAAAACCGATATTACACGAGAAGGCCTCAAGACACTTCTGAGAAAAGTAAATGATATTAAATTTTAGGTATATATTTTTTTAATCAATTTTATAAGTAATTGTAATGATGAAACTTGTAAATATAGTTTTTTTTATTATGCAGTTTATGAAGAATTAAAATAGCTATGTTGTTTGCGGTGTAAAATTAGATTATATTTTAAATTTATATTATATGTGAAGAAATAGTAAAAGCCATGAGAATGAGAGACCCATGCATAGAGATGCACCTTATTACCCCATTGTTTTTTACTTTGAACGGAAGCCAATTCTGTTCAAAAGGAAAAATACCGAAGGAGCCAGATTAGCTATGGGTAATCGGCTTTTGCGTGGCTATGCATGACATTGTTGTGTCCTCAACATCAGCAATATTAGAAAGTTTTCTTCGTGGACCACTACGTCCAGTTCATCATCATGACGCCACCTCTACTCGATCAATCAACCGTTTATCTACCCGCGTTACGTCCTAAGAGCTAAAAATACACACGAAATACACACGCTTCTTTAAAGGCACAAAAGTTGATACGCAATTAAATTCAGTAAAATAACAAGCTAATCTAAGCGGTGTAGAGTTAAGATATATACTACATAAAATAATAAATCATGGGAAAACATATACACATATACATTTTTGCCCGAAAATTAATACACAAGGAGAGGACAAGATCATTATATACAAAAGAAAGGAATTAATGCATCAATGCATAGAAAAGAAGACGAATAGACATAATTTATAGTGCAAAACAAATTTATATATAACTATATATATTAAATTAAGGAATAATTTTACAGCAAGATCATAGACATCAACACTAACCCCCTCATGATGCACTAAAAACTGCAACAATTCAGTCTGAAGGTGTTTTTTGAATGATTGCTTTGGTTGTGATTGTAAAAACTCGCGGATTTTGTTCCAGATTCTAGCTCTAAGACTTGAGAACGATTGGTTCTGCTGCTTTGTCCGTGAATGAATTACATGAAATTTAGCAGCAGCGGCAGCTTTAGAGTGAATCGAAGCTAACCTAGTGAATAGGTTCTTCAGATTTAGAGGTACAAAATCATTGTCAATATTATGCATCAAAACACCTACTGATTTATAATAGAGCAATAGGAAGAATATTTATTCGTAGAAATGGTGGAATTGGATGCTTAGAATTGCCAGAGAAGTAAATTAAGCGTGTAGCTCTTTTCTGAAGGATCAAGATTCTTACAAGATTTCTTTTTGAAGTTTGGCGTTAGCCCTCAAGGCCATAAGAAAGATATGGATGGATAAGGAAATTTTAAATATTGAGTAAGACAGAAGTTGGTAAGAAGTGTCTCAGTCTTGCGATAATACCGGTGGTTTTACTTATTTTGAATGTCACTGCATGACCATTCCATGAGAGATTACTGTCTATCAAGACACCGAGATATTTTACAAATTGTTTTCTCCCCAGATTTCTAAAAGCTTAATGTTCTTTGTCAATACTTTTACATTCATAACTAATTGAATTTTTTCCGTTTATAAGGTAAAATATTCCATATTTTTGGGCATTTAGGGTTAATTTATTTGCAAGCAACCTGTCGTAGACATTGGTTAACTCTTCATTGATTGTAATAATAGCAATGATTTATCTGTATACAAAAGATTGGTGTCATCTGCAAAAAGCAAGAACTCAAATTTACTTGAAGCCGAGATGTCATTAATATAAAATAAGAATAATAGCGGGCCAAGAACAGATCCTTGAGGTACACCACAAGCTACTGCTTACTTTTTCGAGATCTTGGTTTCAATTCAAGTTGTTTGGAATAAGTATGAGGCAGAGCAGCACCTTTTGTTGATGACACCACTTGTTCCATAATGATGTAATCTATAGAGCAAAATATTGTGGTCAACAGTATCAAAAGGTTTTCGTAAAGCAGTAAAAATGCAACAGGAAAATAATGTTTCATCCAAATGTTTTAGCATTTTACCTACAATATCTAAGAGTGCATGCATGTAGGGCAATGTTTGTGGAATCCATGTTGGGATAGACACAAAATTCATGGCTTTACATAGCTGTACATGGAAATACATGGTATCCATAGTAATACACATGGTTATACACGGCAATACCGTGATGTTTATACATGGTAATACATGGTTTTACATAAGTGTACATGATTACATATAGCAATAGATGGCAATAGATGGTAATATATGGTGACACATGGTAATACAGGGACATACATGACAATACATTGATATAAATGGAAATATATGGTGATATATTGCAACATATGGGTCGGTATACATGACAATACATGGGTAGGCATGGTAGTACATGGGTATACGTGGCAAAACATGGCAATACAGGGGTATGCATTAAATAGCAAATGGTGATATATGGCAATCCATGGGTGTACATGGTATTATTAAAAGCTGAACTACAGATTTTCAGCATTTTCATTGGCTCGTCGGTCACAGGCTATCAGTTCATATACCTGCTGTACCTAATATGGTCAAGGAACACGTGAGCAATAAAGCGAGCTGAAAACGTCTTTGGAGCTTTAAGAAAAAATGCGCACAAAAGCCGTTTTGGACCGGAATAAAATCATCATGGAAGATCCTAAAGTGTTTAAAAGATTATTCTACTGGGGCTTACTGGGTACAAAATGATTATAACCAACCTGGCTTTACGCAATTCGTTGGTTACCTATCACTTCATATTCAGCACGCTCCCGTAGAATAATTGTTGAATATATGGTGATTAATGGCAATACATAGGTATACATGGTAATAAATGCTTATATATTACAATACATGGGTATATATGGTGATATGTGGTGAGACATGGCAATACATGGTATTATTTGGTGATACATGACTGTTGACTTTGCCAGTGTTTCATATGATATTATATGGTGATATATCGGTTTTAACTTCGGGAGTGTTTT
>BLAZ01000514.1:1680017-1682517 GCA_014633955.1 Acropora tenuis
ACGTTAAGATCCACAGCGTGACTAGTAACAGCATTTGACAAAAACTAATGGCATTAATATGTGCGAATGATTAAACAACAAACAGCTAAGAACTAGTGAGTTATTTCATAGGCCCAAATCTGAACCACGTAGATAAAGTGCAGTATGCAAAAACCCCCTCTGAGCACTTCACATGGCCAAATTCAATAACATATTAACGAAACAATAGAATTCCGAGTCCTCCTTGCTCCAGTTGCTTCTCTTGTCAAGTAAAAATGAATTAACTAGAGTTCAATCTTTGAAAACGAACAGGAATACATAGAATTTACACAAATAGTTCAGCCATAGGAAGTCTGATTACCCACTTAGTGACAGAGGATATCTGAAAATTACATTTCATACAATAAACAATCAACCTTTCTGTTACAACTTTAAAATACAATACAGTAACATTTTTTGATTGGCATAGAATCATTTCTAACTTCTCAATAACAAGTTATGTTTCCTTGCTCCTGGGTTAAAAAGACCCGAATAAATTTCAACCTGTAAGCAGCATTTTCACTTATACTCAAGAAAAACGTCTCTCAAACTCAGTACTCATACGGCTAAATTTTTTCTCATAAATTCTTAATACAAATCATAATTTCTATAGTCAAGGTATGTAGACAAACAAGCAAAAACAGCTGCCAACAATGCATTAGCAGCCTTCAGATTGGATTACACAGACGTCTATGAGTACAAAAGTTTTTTGTTCTGAGCCATGTGCTTAAGGTTAGGAGGGCAAAAATTTTCAAAGTGCACGTGCTCAGAACTTCAAAGTCATACTCATAGTCATCCTCGCACTCCACTATGAAGGTTCCTACTGATTCAAGGTGTGTAACCACACTTCACAAGCAAAGAATAAATTCAGTCATTTTAAAAAAAAAAAAATAATAATAATGATAATAACAATATTTGCTCCGATCCAAACAGAGGTTTACAGTTGAAAAAGAATCCAAGGAACATTACTAGCTGCTTGAATAGGACACTTAATTTTGCATTTTGGTAACATTTGACTACAACAACCAGAGTCCTTCAGGTCTAGGAAAAGAAAAGAAAAGAAAAAGAGAGAGAACTGAGAGAATTTGATCAGTTGTTGCCAAATGACACCATAGGGCAAAATAATATTGTTTCACCTTTTGCTCCCAGCATTGTGCCTCTAAAAAATTTTTTTAAAAAAAAATTGTATTGAAATAGAAATTAATAACTACTATTACAAAGTACTGATTGTTTAATTTGAGTAGCGCAGCATAACCAAAAAACTTGGTTGAATGCAATGTTCAATATAACCTTAATACCTGAACAATCACTTAAACTCATGAGAGCTTTAAATCCACTGTCAAACTATCAATATCATCCTTCAAAAGTAACAGAGCGTTTTCACATGATATCACCACAGCTACAAATAGGAAACTGCTCCAATATACAGGTTTACCAAACTAATCCTCTCACAATTATTCAGCTCCATTCTCAAACAAATACATCCTTTTTATTCAGGAAACCAGCATGGCTGCCAGTCCCATGAAAGAAAAGGCTTCAAAAATTATTAGGATTCACACTGGTTTGCCTGCAGCTTGCCATAAGCATAAACAATACATGCCCAAACAGAAGTCTACTCTATGAGAAGTAACTTGTAATAAATTATCCATTCTTATGGTGTGACGTGGCTCAAGAAGCATTTGCTCCCCAAGGACATGCCAAACTCTGTAGTTTAGTTTTTGAAACAACAGGTGTCCTGAGATTAATATTAATCAGCTTGAAGTTACAGTAACATTTCAGTATGTTGTGAATGGATACCACCAGGGTTTCCCAAACTCACAAAGCAAAAACAAACAACAGGGAAATGCATCACATTGTGGAACTCTCCATTTCAAAAGGAAAGGTGTGAAGCACATAAAAAGAATAAAGGTACGTATGTCTGCAGCAAACAAGAATCCAAGAATTGTACTGCTTTGTCAACCTAGATTGCTAGAAGACAATGACACTTGGAGTAATGTCTAACTAGACTCAAGTTAAAGTCTGCAGTGCCAGTAGCCCTGCAGGTTTTTTTGACATAAATAAACTTTCACTACTGCCCTGATTACTTTGGTGAAATAGTTTTTGGCTCTGGATTTTTCCTTTAGAAGTTTTACCTTGCCAAAGTAAGAAGTTGGGCGCTTTTTTGGCACATGGACGACAATATAGGAGAATGGGTCTAGTTGGCTTTGTGACCTCATCTCATTGTTTCACTTGCACACAAAACAAGCATAAACAGAGAGAGAGAGCTTTCTTTTTTTACAGACTGCCTGATTCATGTATTGTTTTTGGATGTAACAACAAAAGTGACTCAGAAAACGGCAGAGCTTTGCACAGAATACCCTTTTTTAACGATCATCGCCCAGAGTGACTGAGATGAAGGAAAAAAATGGATTGATTTTGCTATCTCTCACTGTTTATGCTTGTTTCGTGGGCGAATGAAACCCTGAGATGAGATCACCCAGTA
>BLAZ01000514.1:1705017-1715017 GCA_014633955.1 Acropora tenuis
TGGACAACAGGCTTGCTAAAGCAAACGGTAGACTGTACAAAAGAGTGTGGAATAACAAGAACCTGAAGAACAAAACCAAGATCCTTGTCTACCGAGCAGTAGTTCTCACCACTCTTCTCTACAGCTCCAAGGTGTGGATGACCTGCTGGAGCCACCTCTGACTCCTCAAGCGCTTCCATGAGTGTTGTCTCCCCATCATCCTCAACATCCACTGGAGTGACGTTGTCACAAATGTTGAGGTCCTCAAACTGGCTGAGGTAACCAGTATCAAAGCTGCATTCCTGAATTACTGACTTCCCTGGGCCTGCCATGTCTCAAGGATAGAAGACCATTGCCTAACAAAGACCTTCTTGCATGGCAAGCTCTCATCTGGCCACAGAGACAGAGGAGTTCCAGAGAAAAGGTTCAGGGACTCCCTAAAGACGTCCCTCAAGTTCTGCCAAATAGACCCCAACCAGTGGACCACTGAGGCTGCAGAGCCTGACGGTTGGTGCAGGGGTATTGTGAAGCTCTGGAAGAAGAACATCTGAGGAGAAAGTCTAGGGCTGGCTCCACTGCATCCAACCCAAACGCCTACCAGACCTTCACTTGTTGTCAATGCAATAGAATATGCTTGTCTTGGATCGGCCTTGTCAGCCATGAGCAGGCCTGCAGAAAATGTGGGCATCCTTCCTAATCTTTGTTCCCAAAGCAAAGTCAAGATATAGCTGTGATATAGCTTTTGGGTAAAGTGTAAGGATGGTTTAAGTATTGGCAACTTGACAATTGACCTAAAGAAAAAGCTTGTCAAGTATAAGTAGGCAACCACCACTTGAGAATGAAAAAATTGTTTTGTAAAGAAAGTGATGATGAGTGGGCGGTGGGATTAAATTAACATAAATTATTATCAAACTAGTTAGTAAAGGTCAGATTGCCATTAGTGTGAAAATGTATAAAAAAAAAATTTAGCTAAGCTCTTTGTCAGAGCAGCAGGTTATGGCTGTTATGTAGGAGGATTAAGTTAAATAGTAACAAATAATTTGGTAGTGCTTAATCCTATCAAGTTCCTTCCAATCCTGGATTTTGTCAGGCTTCTTGTATAACTGAATATTTAAGTTATATTTCGCTGCATTTTTTTTCTTATCTCTCCGACATCCTACATGTACAAGATTGATATTAGCCTTATACCACCTCTCTCTCTTCTTCAGGATATCTATCTGCAAGTTGCTGAGAGCAGAGTTATTCAAAGTCATTTCTATCATATTGACCAACAAGCACTACCAGAGGTGAAAAATTTAACTGCAATAATATTATTATTATTTTTTGTTGATGTGATTGATGTGATTGTTGAATATACTCTTTTTTTACTGCTGAAGTTACTTATTTTGCTATGAAAAAAAAGTCTCAAGATTATTGCAATAAATGGTTTGTGATCTTTAAATTTTATGATTATTAATAATGAAGGAAATGTTGGGACTGAGAACTCTCGAAGAGAACTGTCATAACTGAAAATTAATGTGTAGTTTTTTAAATTATTATTTCATTTTTTCCTTCAGGTTGTTCAAGTTAAGGCCCCAACTATTTTAGTATCCAAAGATGATTTCTTTTTTACATTTCAAGGTATTGAACAAACTAGTACCCATGCTGCAGTGAATTTTTACCTAGTTGTTTTTACCATGAGTTGACTAATTTATTTTCCATGATTGTGTATTTATAATCAAATTCTTAAATGATTCAGTGACAATGCTTTCAGATTTAATATTCAATTTTTGTTTGTAATGCTGACTAAGATGGTACAATGTTTGTCTTGAAACGTCTTTTATCTCAGATTTATTTTTCCAACATGATGCAATGGTAATGGTTTTATTTCGCGATGGTATGATTTCGCACAATTCATAAAAAAGCGCTTAATTCATGAAAAATTGCACAATTCTTAAAAAATAGACCGTAAATAAATTCCTTATCCGCAAAAATTCTGCATCTGCACTTAGTTTCAAGAAATGTTCTGAAACCATCGATTTCACAAACATTGGAAGTTCGAAGCGTTATTTTCATTTTTGGTAGGTCCAGGGCATGGTGCGCAAGTGTTTTTCCATTCTGAGAGAATTGTCTATTGGTTCAATTCAAACAATTCTTTTCTTTGAGTTAGCCTATCAAGATTGCTGATATAAATCCATGATAATTATTATATGATGCCATAGATACCTACCAGTGTGTCCGAGGTTCAGATAAATACTGTTAAGAGAACATAACATTATTTGGGTATTCAAGTTAGTTTGGAATAAATGGGTGATAGGTCATCGTGTTGATGCAAAAAAATTAATATTTGTTTACCCATGCCACTGCAAATTCCCAGTTCTTTCTTTTCTTATTAACAGTTCACTAAATTGGGTAAAAATATAGTGACTCTCTTTGCAAATAATTATATTTATACTGAGTCGAAGATAGCTGAGTGAATAGCCACTTTATATCTGTTGAAGAGGGGAATCTGCAATGAAAAATCTTCAGCGATATATGATATGAACAGCAATTGCTGCAATAGAAAAAAAGAAAGAAAATTGCTGCGATAGAAAAAAACCTACAGTACCACCTTTGAGCCAAGGTGGTCCATAATACCTTGGTTTGTTATATATGGTAATAATCTAAAAATCTTAAATTTACTATTATTATTTGATCAACTAGAATGCTAAAAAGTATTCATTATTTTACAATAATAATAACAAAACTTGATGAAAACCCTAAAACAGAAAACTATATACGATATGTGAATACTTTAAAAATGGAAAAAGGACAATAATTATTATTAGAGCATTACTAAAGGAAAAGCTAATCAAAAATCTAACCAAAAATCTAAGCCTAAAATTATGAGTACAGATTCAGACCAGCTACAGGGAGAGTGAAGTCTTCTGAGACCTCACGTGGTTTGAAAGGATATCTAGAGCCTTTGATGCATCTGTGTACTGTTCTTATTATAGCAAATGAGAGCTGTATTCGTAGCCAGGAAATAACGCTGGCATAGGGTTCATTATTCTTGCTCCAAAGCTTATTTGCGAGAGTTCTCAAAAAGTTCTTACAGTTGAGTCACATGCCCCCGTTTGTACCAAACACCAGAAGTGTAAAAGTTCCCATCTCCACATCTATCACTCTCTGGTTGTGTTTCCTCTTCTTCTCATTTTCTTGCAATTTGAAGATCGTAGCTGTGTGCTTGCCCTGGTTGGACCGGGAGTTAACATGCGTTACACGTACGTTAAAGAATGCCGCTACTTGTGGTGTCCAAAAGCCTCCTGCCTTCATATCCAGCCTCACTTCTCGACTTATAACAGTGGTCTGAAGATTAAATACTTCATTGTTGAGTGGTTGCAGGAGTGGCTCTGTCTCCACATTTCTGCACACTTTACTGATGTGTGATGTCAGAAGATCTTGGATAGTATCATGTGTCTGAGCTATAAAACCTCCCTTCTTGCATGATAACATATGGTTGACAGTAAACATTTCTCCACAAGCACAGTAACTAGGGAGATTGGGCAGAGGGAGGTTGTAGTGAATACAAAGGGAGTCCCTAAACTCCTGCTTATTCAAAGGCAGACCGTGTTCTTCAATTGGGATAGCATTCACCCACGTCGAGCTGGCTTCCTTGTCCCTTGTCTGCTGCACCACTTGAAGTAGATCAGAAGATAACAATTTGTCAGTTCTATCAATCCGGGACTTTGTGGCGGCTCTCCTTTGAGCATTGATTTCACACTTCCTTTCCTCCATCAGCTCTTGTGCTGGAATGGAGGAGCTTTGAGTAACAGGAGAATTGACTTGTGGTGCTGTTATATCAAGCGAGGCATTTAACTGCTCCGAACTTTTGCTCTCAAGATCGGGAATCCCAATCCCATCCTGTGCAGGTGATAGATTGACAAGTTCCTTTAAGTTCTTCAGGGAGAGGCTCTGCTCAGCCAAATAATGAAGGAAGGAAGGAAGTGTGAATCACTTCTTTGATGGGCCTACATACTCTTCAAATGATTTGATGGTGTGCAAGTAATAAGTGGATTTGGATTTAAACCCTTTAGTGAAACAGACGTAGGCAGCATGTAGCTGACTCTTGCTGATCTCTGTGAGGGACTCCATTTCCCTGAGCCACTTATTAATTTTCTCTCAACAATATTGATTCTTAAACTCTTTTGATCCGAGATGACGTCTCTCAAGTGTTATGTTCACTTCATTGCAAAACATCTTCTTTGCACTCTCTGCCAGTTCACTGTTTGTTAGATAATTAAGTGCCATACTTAAAGTTATATCCCACTTATAATAGGTTTTTTTTTTCCTTTATGAAAAAGTCATTAATAGAGTAGCACAAAAGCGTTTTTCTTTCTCACAATCCTTGTAAAACAAGCTTAAAATATTTGCAGAAGGAATCACAAAATTTGCATAATTTACTGCAAAGTAGTCCTTTCTTATCACACAATCAACCATGAAAATATTGCGTAAGTTGATTTTTTATCGCACTCTATCAGATGGCGTGTCTATGGCAAAAGTTATATGATATCTTTATTATTGGACATAGTTTGATGTTATTAAGATCTAGGAAATAAATAAGATTTTGTAAAATGCATCGCTAAAAAGGTATGTCTTAAGAGGGTGCTTTAAAGTATTAATCTCAAAAGTGGAGGGGATTTCATGCAGCAGAGCATTCCACAAGTTTGGCGCAGCTACTTGATTTGACCTATCATTCAAGTAGGCTCTAGTTTGAAGAGATGGCAATAATTGAAGTAGAAGACCATTAGATGATGATTTTAGCCTATACAGGCCTGGCTTCTTAAGTGAAATTAGCTCTTTGCAAGTAAACTGGCGATTTCCTGGTCTTAAATGTGAAGAGTAAAATTTTGAAATGAATCCCTTGTCTGACTGGTAGCCAATGCAGCTTGCACAATAAAGGTGTAACATGACCTTGGCATGGTGCACGATATACCAGCCTCGCAGCAGTATTTAACATGCACTGCACTTTGTTTACATTAGATGTACAGCAGGCAGACCATTTATAATACTCTATTACAATACAGTAGTTTATGCATGAAGTGACAAATGTGTGCACAAGAGCTTTGGCAGCATCTAGACTTAAAAACCTATGAAACACAACCCATGTTGCGTAGATGGTAAAAGACCAAGGCTTACTAATCTGGGCAGACATGTCAAGACGAGAGTCAAACCATTACCCTAGATTCCTAATGTCAGGTTTAGCTTCTATGAGTGTGTCAACTACTGTGATACCACTAAAGTTAAAGTCCTCCTAACCCCAAAATATTTTTTTCACTATTAAAAGTGAATCTTTGCACCTGTTTGAAACACAGTGAGGCCATTTTTTCTGTCTTCTAACAAATCCTGCCATTTTAGAGGGTTCAAAACTTGCAAAAAACCAAGCATCTTTTGTTCACACCGAGTCAGAAGGGGAGTGGGTCTACTCCTGATCCTAAGCGTGCACAAGTGCCAGCGGCAATGACTCATCCCACGCTCAGTGCGCACACTCACTTTGTCTGGTTTGAGCTCTCTGGCATGACTGAGATGTAACCACATGCGTGGGACACTTGATGTGGCTTCAAAGGCTTACCTTTATCCCAGACATCAGCACTGCACTGATGAGGCCCAGAAGGCCGAAACAGTACTGTCTTTAGTTACATATAGCTCTTTGGCATAACAAAGCTTTGCTTTATATATATATAAATTATATTTATTTTACTTTAATTCAAAACACAGAAATTTCATGACCTTTAATCAAGCAGTTTGATAATGGTTAAATTGAAAGATTGAAACCATATGGGGAATACAGTCCTTACAGAAATTTTGAGCAATAGTTTCTGATTAAGAATTCTTTTTGGTGGAAGGTTAATGCTCAAATTAGTAGCTTTTTCAAGGCTTTTGCTGTGGAAAAAGTCTCATGTTCTACTCCTACACCATATTGTGGCATTACAATTTCTTTAGAAACTAACCTTTCCTTGCATAACTTGGTGTGGTAGCATGTTGTAAGGACAAGCTTCACAATGGATTGTACAATGGCTATTTTTAAGCTCATTGTCCGGCCCATGTGTTTTAGAGTTTTGACTTTGACATTCTTTGCTTGTCTAAACTACATGCATTGCATGCTGGAGAAATCTTGTTTTGAAATTTAGCTGAAGAATTGATATTCTTTCAAGCTGCAGGAGATGTCACTGAACAGAATGTATCTGAGTGGGTGAACAGTGAAAGATTTGAAGCATTTGTACATGTCAGCAGATCAAACTTTAATGATATTACAGAGACTGGTAAGCAATAGATACACATGTCGGTCAAATAAGAAATTCAAGTCAAGATAATTCAAATCTAGCCGTACCTTGATTTACAGTTTCCTTTGTTTCCAAATCCTAGAATTATTTGATTTATTCATTGGTTCAATGTAAAGATAATGAGTAATCAAGCCTTGTTGAAATCATCAATAATACTGAACTTCATTTTGATTTGCAACTTTTACATCAAAGTATCAATCCAGGGGGACACTTTCCTTTTTCATTGATCTCACAAAATAAATTTTTGTAATCATCGGGACATCCATGTAGGACCTTCACCTTATTGGAGTTGAATATGGCCAATAGTGGTGTGCTAAATTTACAAACAATAACCAAGATTGGAAACTCCAAGTTCCCTTCTGAAAGAAAGGCTTTTTATCGCCAAATAATTGCTGCCTGGTAGTTGGCATACAGGAGCTTATGAAAGAGTGATCTCATTATTAAAGAGTGATTATAATAACTATTAAAATGAAAATATCAATCGTTGCAATCTCAGTGAAGGTGATAAGCTTTTTTAATGTGCAAAGATTTGCCCTTTGTTTTTCAAGTTAGAATGAGTTAGGTTTCCATTATTTTTATTTTACAGGCAAAATAATGATGCTGGCTATCTTTTCTGAACAGAAGAGCAAAAAGAAGGTCAATGAGAGGTTTGTGTTGACATTACTATTTTTCTTCACCATGCTTTGTTGAACCTTCCATTCGTCATCATCAAACCAATTTTGATCGGTTTATCCCTGTAAACAGGGGTGGCCGGATTTACCCCGGCAGCAATCTCTCTAACTCCAATTCTCCATCTCGCTCAATTCATGGCGTCCTTTTTCTCCAAACATTCCATTGAAAAATTTCCATTGAAAAATGCAATTTCTTCTTTCTTTAGAGTGAGCAAAGTCATGAAGAGTGTCGCCATAAACCAAAGGGAAAAGTTTCACAAGTATGTTTTTTGGTGTTGGTATCATCATAGATTCAATCTCAAGAGATTCTGAATGAAATTGTGCATCTGTGTTTTCTTGTGCCTTTTCCTCTTCAGTCCATGGCACTACTGATGTGCAAACCCAAACCTTGCACTTCTGACAACAATTTTCTCATCCAGATTTTTCCAGTTTGGCTGGATGCTGGGGGACACCATAGCATCAAACATTATGATGAGGTAAAATAACAGCAGATTAATTCTCTCTCAATTTCGGTGTGGATGAGAGGATTAAACAAGGCAAACGAAAAAATGTAGAGTTTGCTGTGTTTCCACCTTTTTTGTTCTCGTGGGATGGGGGATCAGAGACAATTCACAGAAAAAGATGTGTGAAAACACCTGCACAGACAGTTCCCCATTAAGTTTTAAAGAAGAAACGCCTTCATGCTAAAGCGATCCTAAGAGTCGCAGTACATGGTACAACTGATTAAGAAAATGTAAATTACAATATACTTGTTCATGCTCCAATTCACTCATGCACATTCTAGTAAGTGCATTCTTGTACATTTTATACATAAATTAGCACATTATCACAGATGCATGGTTATCTGTCCTCATAATTGACAAGCGCAAAATGTTTTAAGGTTTTCTCTTACTTCAAACTCCTACTCTATGTGCATGGCTGTCATTTTGATCTTTAGGTTAATTCGTTTCCAACCCAGGTCAGTTTGTTTTAACCTAGGTCAACTTGTTTCAACCCAGGTCAGTGTGTGGCAGGTACAAAACACAGGTCACCGGTCATTGTTGTACCAATACATAAACAACTAACCGTTTACAAGTGCTAACATTAGTCCTAAAAACTTTTGTTTAGGCCTGAGGTTAGCTTTAATGAATGTTTAGGATACTTTCTGTATTGGTATAAAAACAAAGATCTGTGACCTCTGTTTTGTACCAGTGCCCCAAACTGACTTGGGTTGAAACAAATTGACCTAAGTTGAAACAAATTGACCCGAAGGTTCAATCTGACCAGCTGCAACATATGCATGTATTGCAAAAAGCAGTTCATTAATTTTGGTCACTTTAAGGAACATCGCAAGTATGTGTGCACTACACTTTTTGCCCTGTAAAAGAGTTAATTATTACAAATTCACAACCTATCAAACTATGAACTACTTCTTACTTTTTTTCAGCTCTTTGACAGCACCATTCCTTATGGCGTACAACTCTACAGATCAAGTTTACTACATAAAGCAGTATTCTGAACTTAAAGAGGAATTTACTGAAGATAATCTTATATCATTTCTTGATGATGTTTTAGGTGGACGTGCACAGGTAAATGATTGGTTTGTGTATTGTGATATTAATCAGTTGAAAATATTGATGTAACATTGTGCTACGCCATGCAGTATTGGTGACCATCAGAAGTAATACTAAGGCCAGGACTTTGAATTGAGTGGAAACAGTTGTCATGAATACTTTAACAATAATCACAGGTTCACCATTAGTGTGCAATTCCATCAGGTTATGGACGCACATGGGAGTTTGCTAAACTTAAGAGAGGTGTAAGCCTCTAGCTTCTTAAGTGCTTAACACACCAAACATGAACAATTTTTTTTTAACATTGATAATACGTTATCAAATTTTAGTTTCCTCAAACCCTATGAAAGCATACAGACAAGCACTCCAGTGACTTTATTTTGTCATCAGCGTGCTTCAGATGATGGAGTATGCTGATGATGCAAGCAAATTGCTTAGCTGAAACTTTTGTGAACTTTGTGACTTTGCTAGCTATGTTATTACATAGTAATTGTTCACCGCCAATAATGGTGAAATCAGGTTATCAATATCTCTGGTGTTACAGGCCTGGATCAGTGCTCAGTTACATTTGAAAACAAGAGAGTACGTGAACCAGATGCTCTGTCGTTTAGAGGCCAGTTATGTCGAGAAAATACATGTAGTTTGATAAACCTCACAAAGTGTCCATTTACATCTAAGAGAACACCACCTGTTTTTCACATTTTATTAGGGTTAGCATTTCTGTTGGGGTTACTGTGTTGCCTCCTTAAAGAGTAAAGTTACCTTAAAAGGACACAGTGATCTTTATTGTTCATATTTGTCCTCTCAACATGATTGTCATGTTAATAGGGGCCTTTAGATTCTAGGGTGAGAACGAGAATGAGTACCAGACTTTTTCAAAGAACAACTGTGGGCGTGTGCAAACCAATGTTATTTTGGCGGCAAAAACATGATACTGTCGTCATTTTACTACGAGGTTTTGCAAAAATTTTGGTGTGTCCAAACAAGTCAAGAACACGGTAGCAGTTTTGGCCTTTTTCGATCAGCAAAAAGGCTCAGTTACCAGCAATAAAAATTAGTGAGCAACCTATACTGCTAACAAAGAGAAAGATTAGTGATTGTTATGGTCTGGGTTATAAATTGTCAGAGTATTTTCACTAAAAACAGGCATTCAAATCTCATACTCGTTCTCGTCCACTCCTAAAATCTAAAGGTTCTTAATAAGAGGAGGTTAGGGGACACCTTGTGATGCTTATTGGAATTAGTGTGCATCCAGTTGAATGCAAACCTGGACATTTCTCATAGTGTCTCACAAACTTGACTGCTTGACCGCAGGGGTTAGTGGATAATTCCTGGTTCTGTACATAGAGTTCTTTTTGCTGTAACAACTATTTTTCTTTGTATGTAATCTGGGTTCCTATGACTGTCTGGCAACTAACATTGAACAAGCAATACTTGGTCCTTTACACTGCAAACAGATCAGTGTGTCTCATGAGTAACTTACCTCATCATGGTT
>BLAZ01000514.1:1931559-1939059 GCA_014633955.1 Acropora tenuis
AGAGCTTGAACTTTGAGATTTCACTTCTTCTCGAACAAGTTGCTCTGCCTTCTGTAGATATTCAACTCTCTCTGAAGATTCCTCTGGATAGGTGTAAGAAGCTGCATGGTATGCACAAGCCAGATTTTCCTCTAGCAGCTTGAAGTCAGGATGTTGGTTGGCCATTCCAAGAAGTTCCTGAAGCAAAAGAAGGTAAAGTTGGCCATCTTGGATCAGGATTATAGATTCATTTAGAAAGTGAGCAAGAGGCATGGGTCCAAGGAAATGGTCAAGTGTAGGATATGAATCCATTAAAATCTGAACGGCATTTTTTGGTTGGCCTTGGTTTAAGTATAGCAAACTCATTCTAAAGGAAGTTGTGAAAAACGCATCAAATGCAGATCTTCTAATGTCTCTGTGTACTTTGAACTTTTCCATGTCTTCCAAGACAAATGAAATATTTTCTCGAAATATAAAGGGAATCTCTGTATAGCTAATAGCATTTGAGTCTGTAAACTTCAAAACTGGCGTTATAGGATCTTTCCTTATTTCAAGAAGCCTTGACTCCACGTCTCCCCATTTCTCCTCTGGCACATCATCCACAAGATTATTGCCAGGTATGAAAAAGCTTGGGATGTTTCTTTGTTTAACACCACTTATCAAACTATCAATCAAGTATAGCAAGCACTGTCCAGTATGAGTCTCCCAGGTAGGCTTTGGAATAACCTCACAAGCGTGGAAAAACACAGTCTTCAAACAGTATGAAGAAATCACCTGCAAATCTTTCAGACAAAGGTGCCGCAGCATTTTGAAATAGATGTAACACTGACGTTGAGCATCAGTTACAGCACTCCTTGCTATTCTTTTTTCTGTAACTGCAAAAGAAAGTCGCCATTCTATGTTTGGATTGAGGCTGTGCTTGTGTGCAACTGGTACAACTTGGCATCCCTCCGATACAATGGATTCAATCAATTCATCTCCAAGCCAGTTTCCTTTCTTCACTCTTTGGACCCATTCAGTTGCCTCTGGGGGCCACTGCTTCACTTGAACTGAATAAACCATGTCGAGGGGAATTCTAACACCATAGGTTTGTATATTGTCAGCATTTAAGACAGTTGAATACTCAACTGATACTGCTGGACCATGAATACCAATGGCTACTTTGTCATCCTCAGACCTCTTCCTGGTCATCCTCTTGTGTGCTGAGTTCTGAATTTGTTGTCCACTCAAGTATTTATTACCATTGTGAGTCACAACATCTTTCAGGTCCTCACTGTGCTTCTGTAGCCTCACTCTGACATAACCCGGATGAGCATCATCGGATTCTAATATGGCTTGGGTATCCATGTCTTGGATTGGATCTATCATAGATATCTGAAAGTCACTCTCAACAAACAGTACATCTGCATCAGCATAAGTGCCAAGATGAGGATCTACTTCATATGACATAGAATAAGGAATACTGAAGCCTTCTGTTGAACTGCCAACAGGTATTGCATTATTTATGTGTTTCTCTTCACAAAATGCTTTGAGCTGTGACTCTATGTTGATGTCTCGCTCTAAAGTTACCAGTCGCTTGGGCAGAAGAATGGTGATGATGTAAGACAAATGATGTGGAGAGAGATTAGCTTTCTCATCCCATTCCTCCACTACAAATGGTACTGCAAATAAAAACGTTTAGGAAACATAAAATTGGTGTGGGATTTGGAGGGACAGCTGAGAAAGATCAAGTTTGGTGACAAATGCAAGGTGGATCTCAATGTTATATACTGCTATTTCAAGAAAGGTTGCTCTTAAAAATTTGGTGCTTTTCCATAACAAGTAAAAATCACTTTGGGAGATGTGTATTCAATCATCAGAAAGTCACAACAATGTCAATTTTGCTCTGTAAACACACTTTTCCGACACAATCCGTGTGGTTTTCTGATAATACGAACTAAATTTTAGAGCACATTTCAACCTTGGCAACAAACACCAAAACCATATCTTAATTCATCAATCTATACTGAAATACCTATGTAACTTTGTTGGCATATTCTAGGCGTTGCAGTTCCTCATAAGTGCTCCTCAATTTTTAACTATGATTTTTATAAATAAGAAAATTCTAATTCCAGCGAATGCGAGCCATGCCACATCCAATGTGTTAACAAGGTACTAATAAACATTGCACTACCCCAGGGCCTAACTGAATTTTTCTAAGTACCATGTGACGCTTATGACCTGCTTACAAGCACCGTAGCGCTAAAAAACACTACAAATGATCTTCCAAGCATACCTGATACACAAATATTCTCAGTTCCTGCTGGAACATCTGACATTCTCTCGGACGTCACGATCTCTTACATGTCAGTTCCGGTTTGTTATTCCTTTGTGTCAGCTCGTACGCCTATTAACTATACTTTCCATGCTCCAGCTAAGAGAGCTTGCTAAGGTATCAAAGTCGACAGTAAAGTACACGAAGATGCCTCTTTAGTATCTTAGATAAAACTAAAATCACAACATTTGATCAACAAAACTGCATTCGAAATCATCTTGGGTGCAAAAACACTCAATCTTGGATATGAAGTAACTTGTTCTGCTTGTTCGTCGGCGAAGGGACAGAAATATGTAATTCAGGTTTCGGCACTCGTGTCAGTCTTCGGACTGAAGCGCATGCCTAGCTGTAAGCTAAGTGGGTCAGTCATCACAATACCCTTGTCCTGCTGAAGGGGAAAACTAGGTAACGAGGGCTCTGGGAACGAGGAATCGTTCGTGTTTTATCTCCGGTCATAACCAATCAGAATTCTAGCTAGTAACGGAACTCTGGAGAGTCGCTTGTTTCAGTTTGTCAAGCTTGTGCAATAGGGATCGAAGACCAGAGGAAAGAGATTGAGGGAGAGTAATAATGGGGTAACAAGGGTTGTTGCGTGACGACTCCAGAGACGTTGTGTGATCCCCGATCGAGTAATGCCCATGCTTGATACAATAGGTCCAAACGTTGTTGCTGGCACCAACCTTGCAGGAAATATAAAACAATATGAATTGTGTCAAAACCATGTTTCTTTTTGTTCTTTAGTTCTTACTTGAGTTCTGTGGCAAAATGGGGTTGCTGGGATGGCCTGGGTCTCGGTTGGGTGCACAGGAGCCACCTGGTGCGCCCAACAAATGCCAAGAAATGTATACCGTCTCAAACAGGCTCTGCCACCAAGTCGGCTGTGGCACATCCTCGCTGCAACGCTGGTAATGCAGTTCCATACTGCGGCTGAGCAACATCGGCGAAAGGCGAGCATCCGGCTCCTTTAAATAACAGGCTCCCAGTGGCCAAGGGAAGGAAATCCCTGACTCAAAAACCCTGGCCTTCCAGGTTGGGGTTGAGCTGTAGGCTAACCCCCCACTCTCATAGAACTCTCATGGTTACGTAAACGTCTCCAGAATTCGCATCAATCAACCAGTCTCGGGCGCAAAAGGATCAATCTCAAACGGGATTGAACGCATTACATCTAAACCCACAATGTGGACGCTGCAGGGCCGAACCGATAACTCACACTCAGACTACCACCAAGCTTGGGACTTGGAACATTAGAACCATGTTTGAGGAAGAAAGAAGTGGAATTGAATCGGCCACAAGTTAAGAGGATTCTAATGCCCTGCTTGATAAGTTGTTACTGTGTTCAGTGTCCTCATCAAGTGGTATGTTGCTGCCTCTTTTACCATAGTTGTTCACAAAACAGTCCCAAAAATTTCGCTCGCAATCTCTTGGGGACAGTAATGCATACATAATTAGAAAAAAACTGCTACAAACATTCCAATGCATATTTTGTACTACTGGAGCCATCAGCTTGATTGCAGTACAGCATGAGATATTTGAACTGTCTCATAACTCGCACCCCATCCCTTCTTTAATTGCATCCAGGAAATTAAAGAAAAGAAAGCAGTCTGTTAGAAGAGAGCAGTTGTAGTTGAATACATCATCTTCTGGTTTGATATTTTGAGAAGTGGTCATAGGTGTAGATGTTGTGACTTGCTGAGTGGGGTCACTGTCTGCAATCTCTACAGCTGGGTCATGGGAAAGTTCTTGACTCCTTCTGGCTTTTCCATTGTACTTAAATGGCCGTGTACAACTGGGGAATCAGCTTCGAAACCTTCCATCAGGAATTAGCTCCTGCTTTAGGAGAATGTTCTTTTCCTGTTCTGTCAATAAGCCCGTTGAAGTAGACACTTCAGCACTTGAGTTAAAGACAAATAATTATTCATCAACAATCTTGGCTGATATTTCATGAAGACAATTAAGCTTCTTTGTTTTTCTCATTTTCTTCATGTTTTCTGAGAGTTTATAGTTTGCTGGCTCACTTGCCTTGTCTGTAAATCCCAACACTTTCATTGCAGCTGTAATGACCCTGGACTTGAAGATTATGTAAAGAAAGTCACTGTTGGCTGACTCTGTGATCAATGAGGATCACCTGTTACATTTCTCCTGTTAATAATTATTGTGATCTTTCAGATATTGTGTTCCAAGAAGTAAAATTTTGGGGGGAAAAATGAAGTGTTTACATTGGTTCCTCTTCTTTTCAGCAAATTTGGGAAGAAATTGGAATACTAGCACTATATACATGAAGTGCAAAAAGGATATGATTTTTCTTGAGGAAATTAAACAGTCATTCCGGAATTAATGAGGTCTATTAAATGCACCCTGGGAATACAAATAATTTGTATTCCCAGGGTGCATTTAATTGACCTCATTCATGTTATAATGGAATCAATTACTGATCCCATTATAATATGGTTTTTGTCTCAAATTTAGAGTATGTGTAATATTATTTATTTATTTCTATTGTATTGTAACAATAAAAAAGGTATGAAAACTGAAGCTGTGACCTGTTTTATGTACCATTACAAAGGGTTCTTGTAGCATCCAGTGGACCTTTTTCACACAGTGGCCATATTGGCTGGAAACAATAGATTTACAAGACTTAATTAGCATTGTTCTAAGCATTTCAGAAAAAGTCAGGCATCCGGAAACAAACGTTCTATTTTCTCAGGTAGGAATAAACATGACCCATAGCGATATTGGTTAATACTTGGGTGGAGTAAGTTGCTTGATGCTAGAGAGTATGTAATTTGTTATTGTGAATCCCTGAGCATTATAGGGTACTTGTAAAATTCATTAATATTTCATAAGAGTTATGACCAACCAATGGGCAATATTTGAGTTACATGTGCACTTCTGTAAATCCCAATACAAATCCACTGGGGTTGATGAATTATTAGCCTGGCCCGGGTTGCTCGAAGCATGGTTAGCGCTAACCAGCGTTAAATACCATGGAAACCTATAGGTTTTAATACCTCTTAACCAACGGTTAGCGCTAACCAGGCTTCGAACAACTGGCCCCAGTTGTATTAACTTTTGATACAGACTCCTACTCAGCTAATTAGGATTCATTAACTTTTCATACAGATCTCTCCTATTGTTTCATTTCACAAGTGCGGTAAAATGTTCGCGTCCGATCCGTATGGGCGTTTTCAATGTAAACGCCCCCCGCGCTCATATTTTATCTGCTACTTAAAAGTTGACCTCCTGTTGTCAATTTAGCTTTTCAAGCTAGGATAAGCAAACACATTCAACAAGGCAGCATAATACTTCTCACAGAAAACCCTGACTAAGTTACTGCAATTGGAAAACAACTTAAACAAGCAAACAAAAGATAAATTGTATGCATTGTTGTTGACATCAGCAAATTAATGAGTGACAAACTTATATGCATACATACATGTAGACACACATTCAGATTTTTTATTACCCAATAGTACTTCTCAGTGGTATGTCTGTATATTCATGCGCTATTTAAGAAATAGAAAACATTTTTTTATTTTGCCCAGAAATTTTCGACCTGATGTTGCAAGGGTGTTAAAAGATGGAGAGAAACTAACCAACACACAGCGCAATTTTTGTCTTTCACCAGAAGTCTTGACTACCGTTTTTCACTTTTTACTTTGTAAGTACCTAAAATTCTTTTTTACTTGCTCTTTGAATACAAAACTTATGTCTAAACAAAAGAGTTAAGAATAGACCATTTTACAGTTGTGTGCCTAGTTACCTGGTCTTTGGATGAAAGTGAGGCTGGAGTTGACCTTGTTTTGATAGAAACCTCACTGCTTTTCATATGCAAATTCCTACTAATTAGCATGAGAACAGCATCATTAACATGAGAAAAGTGGGGAGGTTTCTATCTAAACAAGGTCACCTCCAGTCTCACTTTCATTCAAAGGCCAGGCAACTAAGCAAACTGTAAAATGGTCTATTAGCAAAATTAGGGTCCTTTAGATTTGAGTTAGGAATAAGAGTTTTCAAATCTAGTTAAAGTGCTCTCTATAATCACTTGTTGCAACTATTTCCTTTGTTCAATCTCCTAGACTTCACCTATGTAATGTTATCATATTTGTTGGGATGTGCCTTACATTTGTCACTTGTCAAAGATATTGCCTTTTGCACATTTAAAATTGAGAGGTAACAATACCTCTTTATCATGAAACAGCAAATGAATAAAGGGGGTTCTAAGTTTCTGAAGAAGCTGTGATGCTGCATCGGTGAGGGAGTGAAATAAGAAAATTTGGGTTATCAACAGAGTTGATAATTTGAATTGACCACTGTACAGAGATTGAAAAAGCTGACGTTTCAAGCATTTGATGAAGGGCTATAATGCTCAAAACGTCAGCTCTGTATGGTGGTCAATTTACATTATCAACTGTGTTGATAAACCAAATTGTCTCTTGATTATTAGTGTATTATTATTATTAATATTATTCATTTGTTCTGTAAATAGTGGATGAATTATAAATAAAATTTTTATTGTTTTAATTTGAAAAACTATTGCTACTACTATTAGTTATAAGGATTTGGTTTTTGTGTTGGTTTTAATTTGAATTTACACTGGTGTTATCAGCATGTTTATCCTTGGTGCTACTCTGTGACCAGTGATCTTGTTGCAATCTCTTACTGGTCCATTAAGAATACTCATGAGCTTGGAAACAAGCACTTCGGCCATCTTTAAGGCCAACTTTGATCAAGTATCACATGGAATCATTCATATGGCCAAACAAAGATAAGGCCAAGCAAAGTGGAGTAGTGGGTGGCCATGTTGAAAGATGAATTTGATGATGATGGTGATATGGAACCCTCTCTTGGTACAAGAAAACTAATTTATGTACAACTAATACATTATGTAAGTTGCATTTTTATTGTAGTCCATTCAGCTGTACAGACTTGGGTTCATGTATCCAGCTGTTTCAAGAAAGATTGTAAAAAAAAGCACAAAAGTGAACATAACAATCCTGAAGTGTAATCTGCATATTGGGTAATCAATGAATTTTAATGAGCCAAATCAATGAAATGCTGAAGTCAAGGAACAGGAAAGTTAAAACTACTCACAATACCTTTTGGAATTATCACGTTTGTGTGCTGTATTTTCAGACAACCTTTCTCGAAACAGCTTTATGTATATATACAGGTAACATGTACAGAAATCAATTATTTCTCACTCTGAA
>BLAZ01000517.1:47715-50215 GCA_014633955.1 Acropora tenuis
GTGAGAGGAGTGTGCTCTGGGTATGTGGGCATGTCACATGTAGCACTTTGCAATAATTATTATTATTCTTAACAGGTATTCCATGGACAATCACCTTTGCTGCAATCATCTATTGCTTCTTTGTAATTATCCTAAGGAAGACAAAGACAGTCAATGAGGTATACCATTAAAACATGTCCACCTTACAAAAAAGAAAAAAAAAAAAGAAAAGAAAATGGATGACCCTAGCTCATTAATATTGTATTGAAGATGGCTTTATGTGCATGTGGCACAATGATAATGACTTGATGCTATATAATGGAGGTGACAACATTAATATCACTTTTGTATTAAAATTTATTATAGGCATCAGAAACAACCTGAGATTTTATTTCCTAACATTTGGGGACTACATTAGGTTGTATATCTCATACTTGAATAATGGGCAGAAAAAGAGGGCTGGAAATGTAGATAGTGAGATCAATACAATAAACAATATACATACAATTTTCACAAGACAGGCAGCTCTGTTAGCATGGAATATTGCTTTTTCTTTCACAAAATCATCTGGACAAATCTTGATTGCATTTGTGTAAAATTCTTTTGCTTCCAAATATTCTAAAACAATAATTTTTATGATCATCACGTACAGTGTAATACATTACTATGCCACAAAAAACTATGCAATGTAAACACTTCAATAAAGCAATTCAAATAGGTATCATTTTCTAGGTAAGTGAAGTGAGGTTTTAGACCAACTAGATCACTGTAATCAATATATCATTCTATAATAACCTAAGTGTATAATGTAAGATTAAGGTAAATATTCATCTGTTTACACACCTGATCGTTTGAAATGATCATTGCCCTTCTCTTTATATTCTTGAGCTTTTGTTTTCCTCTCCTTTGTGTTCAAATATAGAATCAACAGAAGAAGCATCATTAGAGTAATCTAGCTAAATCAATGTAAGAAAATCAGAAGCTGAACATTAAAAGATAAAGCAGTACATTAATGTTTTAAACAATTTTTTTGTACAAAGATAATGAACATGTGGTAATTTCATTCAGTCAATTAATCAAAATATTTTAGAGTAACATTGGTACAAATACAGTGCGAGTATAATAATTTACATGCATGATACTGTACGTAGCAGAATTCTGCCACAATTGTGTTCAAAAAAGCATTACTGCCCGCAAGAAATAACTTTTTAAGTCATGATTTATGTTCACTATTATCATAAATGAAAATTTCTACTTTCTACTGTAAGACAACAGGCATATGAAACACAGATAACAAGACAAGCATATAGGAATAAAATAATTACATAATAATTTTTTCCTAAAGTTAATCA
The DNA here is from genome assembly GCA_014633955.1 of Acropora tenuis. Classification (NCBI taxonomy): domain Eukaryota; kingdom Metazoa; phylum Cnidaria; class Anthozoa; order Scleractinia; family Acroporidae; genus Acropora; species Acropora tenuis. The sequence goes on from BLAZ01000517.1 coordinate 49,047, forward strand.
ATTATTTAAACTACATATTATAGGACTATGATTATTTCATAAATTCTTATTTAAACTTCTTAGGGGTCATTCTTTCTTTGAAACAATTGATTCTCCAAACTATTCACTGGATGAGCCACTTTTTGCCAAAGTAAGCTTTAAACAAAGTAACAGGTCTCAAAGTAATAAAATGTCCACAATAATCTAAAATGGTGAACAAACACAGAGAAAGCACTAGAAAAATTTGTGGAATAGCTGATCATGTTAGCCAATTCTGACTTGTGATAAGTGCCCTTTATATAGAAGAGCTTCCTTGACATAATCAATGATAATAAGAGATCTTGCCTCTTAGAAAGTATTTTATATGCAGTGGGAGTTAGCTGAAATAACCCAATATTATTATGAGAAGACAGCAAAATACTAAAGGGAGTTAATTATTTAATTCCAATAATTTCAAAATCTCCTCACAGGTGACCCAAGCTCTGGTTTCTGGTCTGATCACAGGCCAGAAACCAGTGCAAATTATTCCTTTGTTTCATGGAATCAATATGGCCACTGGTTATGAGAATTAATACAATCTTGTACTGATGCTTCCAATAACTATCCAAAACCTCGATTACAAATGCAATTCTCACAATTATTTAAAGCCAACACAACTCCATGTTGCAATCTTTTACATAATAACTGAAGTTAAATAAGTTATAAATATAAATATAAACATATAAATTTAAGCAAGCCTAACAGCCGAGCTCCAAATAATACATAACTATATACATACAGTACTAAGAATACTCTATATAAGAGAGGGAGGTTGTCCAGCTGGTGTTCGACACAAGAAATTTATGTTCCACATGGCTTGTAAAGAATTTTGTAAAGGCTTTCTTAATGGGAATACCACAACAACCACAAATGAAATAACTATAGTGATTCAACCAAGAACTACAGGCATGGCTGATTGCACACCTCAAAGCAGAAAGCTAACTCCATTGACTCGTTGTATGGAACATTCTCATCGGATCACTCCTAAATATATGGTAGTTAATTTTCGTTCGCTGGTTAAACCTGGAGCCATTGAATCACTTCAAGGAGATTTATCTAGACAACATATATCGATCGATCTATGTTTTATCTCAGAGCCGTGGCTGCACAAACGCTTTGATGTGAATCTCATTTGTCCAAACGGTTTCAGT
>BLAZ01000517.1:92790-97190 GCA_014633955.1 Acropora tenuis
TGATGGCATTTAATATAGGCGATTATTATAGGTATTTTCAAGTCAAAGGAAATGACATGGATGCAAACCGTTCTAACATGTGACTACATAATTCAGTTTCGACTTGTTCGTTACTAATAACCGTTACTACGTTCAATTTGAACTATTATCCTAACCACACTGCTAACGACATTATATTAATCCCCATCGAAAAAATCTTTTCCAACCGAGACTCCATCCGTAAGGCCAGGGAAGCTTTTTTAATTCAAAAAGGCTGAGCAATTGATCCCGATGGTCTGAACATCCGCGAAGAAACTTATTAATATTGTTACCTCTTATCGTCTAATTTCATTATTTTTTCATGTTATACTTATCTTTAGTTTACACTGTCAATTATTTTTACTTATTTCCGGTATTACGAAATATGTAACATAAAAATCACGTCCCAATGCAAAATTCTCATTTTACCTGAACAAGGCTCGTTTGGCCAGCCGAAATATAGTACAGAAAAATCATTCTATGTTGTGTCGACTTCTGCTTCTATTTTCCTACCTAATAGCCTTGTTATTCAGGTTTTTTCTCATAATCCACTTTGACAAATGCCCAGGGGGGTACTCACAGGTGCTTGGGTAGGGAGGTGCGGCCCAGGTGTTGAAACCCTGACCCTTTTTAAGACACAATTCTCTAATTTCACTATCCCGTTTAAGACAGAATGCGAAAATCTCAGACTTTATCTAAGACATTTAGCTCAAAATCAGACTTACAATTGGGACAACAAGACGCAAAGGAGTGGAGATAAAAAGAGCTGCAACTGAGTTTCCACGTGGAGCTACCGGTGGCTGGCAGTTGTCAAGATACACAGTGATAACAGCTCTCTGGCCGTCAATTACAGGAAATAACTGACTGCAGTTTGCTTATAATTTTAGTTCTTGGTGCAGTAAATGTTCACAAAATAAACAAACAAGCCTACTCAATAGTATTGCAAAATGTAATGAATGAAGCCAGTAATTGGTTTATTTGCGCTGTTTCTGTTGTAGATCAGGTCCCTGTTGTTCAAAGGATGGAATTTGACAGAGCTACCCAAAACATATTGAGTTATCCAATAGATAGCGCTATCCACCCTTTGAACTCCTGGGGCCAGTTGTCTTGACACCTGAAACTCTTTCGCGAAAAAACAGCGACAACGTTTTGCGGTTACCACTTATCTGCTTAGCGTTTTTTTGTAGTGTAGTAAGCTGTAATTATCAGAGTCAAGGGAAGCCCGGGAAGGACACCCACCAATACCTGGCCGGCTGTGGTCAGGCTCATAAATCGCTACATTTCATAGTACAATGAATAACAAGAGCGTCCATTCGCGAACCTTGGGTTTGTAGATTACTTTTACTTCATTTAAACCTGCTTCGTTCTTCAAAAGGCCAATAATTTATCCTGTAATTGATGAAATAGATACCCCGTTCAAGACAAAACACCCTGAAAACAATACCCTATCGGGTCGCACGTCCCCGTTAAGGTCTCATAAGGGAGTACTCCCCCCCCCCCCGGGGAAAAAATGCCACACATTATACTGGTGGTTGATTTCATTGTGATTCTCCTTTATGAAACTTGTGATGACTGTTTGACGGTCAGTTGCTATTCCCCTGGTGGTGACTTTTTATTTTGAAGGTCCTGAATGCATGTCTCGAATCCCTCCTTTTCCATTGCATTGGATAATGTCACCTCGGTTACTTGGACAACATTGAATGATACAACCTAGGCCTCATCTGTCATCACGGTGTAAGTGCAGTATTTGACATTGTGACTAGCCTAAGGGCTACCGCACCTTCTATCTCCGATAAGATTTAACTGACCCATTTCTTTTAACAGTGTTTAGCACTGCACTCCTTTCAATATTCCAGGCTTTGTGTACTAGTGGAAACAGATACTTATTTTGTATAATGTAATATGTAGTATGGCTGAAGAACTTCAAATTAAAAAAGGATGCAAACTAATCTATGTGGGAAAATGTATTCCAACTGAATAGAATGGCAGCTGTCGCTAGCAAATTTCCTGCGGCAAGATTCTTGCGAATTGCAGAAAGTGAAATGATTATGTACACGTTAATTTTACTGAGAACATATTGCCACTAGTTCTTTCCTTTGATTCTGCAGAAATTAAGCAGCACATTTTGAGCAGATTGCAAGTAGTACCCTAAGGCAGGATTCAAATACGAGCAAGACTCGCTCATTTTTCATAGGTTTTGATTCAAACTTAGATGAAAATGATTCACCACTGTATTTATTCCAAATTGTACTCTTCATCTATGTCATCTCCCCCAGTGATGAGAGATGAGGGTAGTTCCTATGGGGATTCGTCATCAGATGAGTAGATTGGATCATACAATGTTGGCATCTGCTCTTCTTCACATCTAGCAGTTTTCCCAATGAGAAAAAGTGGGCATAGGGGGATTTTCCAAAAAGCTCCACCTGTATTCCAATATCACTCTCTTATGGTGCAGTATCAGTATTAAGTTTTTGTGTTAATGTTGAACGTGTAAGTACAAACCTTGCTCCAACACAGCATTGAGTGCATGCATCCTTTTTGGTGAGCACTTCCTCAGCTGTCGAGTTAGCAGCCCTGGTATCCTCAGATTTGGCTGATGGTCCATCCAAATGTGCTAGGCGCGAACCACATGTCTGTTGAACACCGCTGCAACCTTTTTTATAATTTGATGGTACATATTGCAAAATCTTTAGGTAAAAGACATGAATTAGCGCTTAATGTATTCGCCAGTGTTCTATACAATAATAAAAACTACTGTATTTACATGTATTTATTTTCATTGTTTATTTAATTCTTTATTTAAGCATTTTTGCAGGGAGGCCAAATATTTGTCCGTGCAGTCCGTTTAATTCTATTAGAATACTTTGCATGCACATTTTTTCTAGTCGCAGTGAATGGCGACCGAGAACACTAGTTCTACCGTGTAGTCGGGAAGCTTAAGTAGACGAACAGCTTAAACGGACGGAATTCGAACGGCAAACACCAAACGGCTAGCCGACGTTCTCACGGTCCTTAATCTGACTATTCTTTGTGTAGAATCGCTGTTTTTCAAGAATAACCAAATTTTGCTATACATTTCTCTACAGCAACTTGCAATGTTTGCCCCTGGCGATCCCATAGTTCTCTGCATATTATGAAGGTCTCAGAATATTGACAGATCATTCATTGAAGACAGTCCCAGACAGTATCTACGCTGTAGGCCCCACTTCTGGTCAAATGGTTCCTGTTACCAAGGTCACAGGATTCCTTTCTTTCAAGGCACATAGGACCATAATAGTGAAAGCACTGAACTGCAACCCTAAGTCCTACAACCTAACCTGTAATATTTTAGTCTGGACGGAGGATTGTCTGACGTTAGCTTCTCCTTGCATGCAAATTAATATGATAATTATCGCACAAACGAGCGTTACAGAATAAAGACAAGCAATAGTTACAAGCACTAGGAACCAGTCATAAAATGCTGTCTGTTGCTTTAACCAGAAACGGATCGGCCAGAAGCATGTTCTGGGCAGAATTCTGTATTGAGCTAGCTTGGAGTTAGGACCGATCTTTATTGCATTTCCGGACTCGATTGCATTTCCGGACTCGACCCCATTTCACCGTTCGGTTGAGTTGTTTAGTTTTTTCAGCTTTCTATGTTTTTTACCTCTCAACCAAAGCCGACATGTGATTTTGGTTTAGGGAACACTAATATTAACTAAGTTACCCTGAAGCTTTAAGAAAGTGATTATTATTTCCCATGTTAGCGTAGTAGCCTTGAAGTTCATCTTCCAATGCTTTCCTAGCTACTCTACGCTGAACCATGGGATACGTAATTTCCCGGGGGGTACTCCCTTATATGGGCTATATAGGTATGTGCGGCTCCAAAGGGCGATTTTGGCCATTTTGCCGCCATTTTGGTCATAAATAGGGTATCGATTTTTGTATACTCGTATTGAATATAGAAGAAGCTACTTCTTTATCATGTGCCCCTGCTTCCATCCGCGCTTTGCCCTCTCCCCCGTTTAACTCATTGCCTGCTACGCACGCTAAATAAGACCATAAATAAAAGCCCCACAAAAATGTTTACGGTAACTGTGTGGTCAAAAGTAGGGTATCGATTTAAGCCATTTAGCCGTCATTTTGGAAATAAATAGGGCATAGATTTTTGCACTCTAGTCTTGAATTCGTTTCTTTTTTTGGAAGAAGATACCTCTTCACCATGCCCCCTCCTTAACGGGGTATTGATGTAAGGGTCAGGTCATAAATAGGATATCAAATTTTTGGTCAGTTCATAAATAGGGTAGGGAAAATCGCAGATTTTGGTCATAAATAGGGTAAGGCTTTTGGGAAGCGAGCCGCACACCCCTACCCAATTTTTCTGGGACTCCCCCCCCCCCCCC
>BLAZ01000517.1:155029-158168 GCA_014633955.1 Acropora tenuis
TCGACGGACCGGCAATACATGTCAAGATAACTTGATGAAGTGAACCTGGCTGAAATTTAGTTGCCGTCCATACCGTTGGAGGTCAATTGAAGACTGCCTTCCAGATCATTTCTTTTCCTATCGTCCGCTATTTTGAAATTAATATGCGGATAACCATAGTGAACTCGTTCCCCCGTTCCTATAGTTTTAGTTAATTGAATTTTAGTAATTCAATTTTATTCAAATAAATTCATTTCGCCTTCCTTTTGGCCTTGTTTGGACATAAATTTACGTGGCACACAGAACCGATGTCACTGGATCCAGGTCGCAATACGCATGCCGTGGGAGAACGACTGTGCTGTTCCCAACCACAACTATGAATTTCGTAATCTGGAGCTGCCGCTTGAAAGCGGTTTTAAAAACCCACCTCGGCAACTATCGGCTGTGCCATGCTGATGAGGCCAAGCAAGGTCTAAACAGATGTCCAGGATTGCCTGATACCAGTATGGGTGATTGTTGTGCAGATATGTACGGTGATGGTTACTCCAAGGTGCTGCTGTAACGTGTACCTACCTTGCTTTCATCCTTTTTGCCAAGGCCTGCTCTGGCACCTAAAGTCGCCTTAAGTCGCCTAAAGTCGCCTTAAGTCGCTTTAAATCGCCTTAAGGCGGAAGTAAAAATTTTAAATAATAATAAATAATAATAATAATATTATAATAATAATAATTATTATTATTAATATAATATAATTGTTATTATTATTCCAACAACAACAATAGCCTGAGAATATAGCCAAAATTTGGTGATTCTACCACTGGATATTGCTTCTGATTGGTGGAATCAAATTTCCTATGCAGTTCAACCAATCAGAAGCACTACCCCAATCTGGGTTGTGACGCCACATCAATATGGAATTTGTGCGCTCCTTTCTCAAACGTCACTTGGCAGGGGGACCAGTGGTAGTGTCACTAAATGTGCACTGTTTTCTCAGGCTACAACAACAAAAATAATAAAACATAAGGATTCTGTTCATTTAGAAGAGGGGAAGGAGTCCCTTAACAGCAGTGGTATTCCTTCAAGACTTTCAGGTCCCATAACTTTCTGCTGACATCTGCTGGAAACATGTTTGGCTCCACAGGAGCGGGAGGCTTGGCATTTAAACTAAGAAAAGATTTTCTGTTAAAAATGCTTCATCCCAGCTACCAGGGAATTTGTGGATATTTAAGCCACTAACCTTTGATAAAACATTGGATGTAAGTTCCTGAAATCATAGGAAGAAATGTCAAACCTCCCTACTACCTGAAATCAATCCTTGCCCCCATTATCCTCATGAGACATTAACATGCAAGGAACTGATATTAGAGAAGTACAGAAGGTACAGTTTTCCATCTTCGGAACATTTATTGCTTGTCAAATTTAATCTCTTGGTTTAACAAATAAATAAACTTGTAATTTCACATTGAAAATGTAGCTAGATGTGTGGCTTGCATAAAAAAGCCATTTCATACCACTTCATACTGCTAATATTGTGGTCAATCAATATTCTGGATCTCTATTAAAAAGCTGAGAAAAAACAGTGAAAATCAGAAAAAATGAAAGCTACTCTAGAGTCAAGCTCAGTTAATGATCACTTAAACAATGAGCAAGCAAGCTTATGCAGAGGCAACTGTCAATATGTACTTTTTGCATGTTGCAGGTTAAATGTCACTAATGTATAAGATAGTTTTTGCAGGCTACAGGGTAGATTTTCGGCACCTGTTCATTCGAGTTAAAGGTCCAGTCAACTGCAACATAAGGCTACAATCTACTTGAAATACCACTCAAACTCGTTTACGAATTTTCAACCGGCAACATCCCAAAACCAGCATTTGTTCTCATAGTACTAGACTTTCAAGATTACTTACCCGACGTAAATGACAAGACATAAAATCAGCCCTTCGCCCCGCACACACCTCCAATTTGAGTTCAATCCATTGAACATTTCCAACCCTTCATGTTCAGGAACTTTCCATCTTTAAAATCACGAGTTGATAAGTTAAAGTCCTAAGATAAGTCAATCGATGAACAGGAGCTGAATCAACCCAAGCAGTGTTGCTGCAGTATCTGCCTGACATGGCTTAAAAGGAGCGAACAGAATTCTTGCTATCACCCATTAAACGAAAAGGTGCAAAGGATTTAAAACGGTCTGCTACACTAGCCCATTTCTTTTTGCTTCTTGGCCTGGTAAACATGGCTGACAATTCCCTATGTTTCGACCACGTGACTTTTAATTCTGCACGAGACCTTCTCGACTAAGAAAAAACACGCGCGTAAATACAGTCAGCTTTCACACCCCCTTCCTTCGAGACAAATTGTCACAAGTTTGCAATATTCATATTACTTATTTTACCGATTAAAATTAACATTGCATACTATTCCACCATCTTAAATATTTCCCTGAATTATCCAGCCTATATTTTCTCCTACAAATGCATATAGTTTTAAAAGTTTCAGGCTTTTGACCTTATCACCCCAATTTTTACACCCAAAACCATCTGGCATATTCTTTTATCTGATTCAACACTTAAGGTAATTCCTCACAATTGCATTGCGCATCCTTTCTGCGCTTAATTTATGTTGTCATTTAGCGCGCGCTCGTGCACGCGCACATTAAAAACATGGCGGATTTGCCTTGATATTGAGGTCTGTCAGTTGAAAAATGGATGTATACGTAGCTCACCAACGAGCACGGGCACCCCACCTTTTTTTCAAGTCATTGTAATAAACTTATTGTAAGCTTTGTGTGAGAAAAGACTCATCTGATTTCTATTGCTGAAAATTGAATAAATAAGGAAAATAGCAGATAAACTGTGGTCTTTTCTATTTGCCATTTGGTAACCATGTCAGGAAATTTGGTTCAAATTTCAATCAAGGATTCAGCTTTCTGTCTAAATCAAACTTAAAATATTTATTTGGGTCCGACACAACGTACTGACTGTAGTTTAATGCATGTTCTCTTAAGACTCGGTCTCAAAAATTTACAATTATTACTAGGGATGCATTCTTCTAATAGACACTAAATAATGCTAAAATAGGGCATTTTCAATGCCTCGGTGCTCGTTAATGAGCATGGGGACCCCCCTTTTTTATTTCAAAATTGAAGTTCTCATATGATAAATAT
>BLAZ01000517.1:278432-280932 GCA_014633955.1 Acropora tenuis
AAGCCGATTAGATCACTATTGATCCAATGTACACCTGCGGGATCATCGTTCCGGTTGTTTGCTTAAATGTTTTATAGTCATCTTGAATGGAGGCTGTTGTCCTAAACAGGGTAGGGTTTTTAGAGTATTTTTGTCCTAAACAGGGTCAGGATTACAAACCCTCGGTGGCACCCATATGCCCAAACATGAGTAGTACCCCCCCCCCCCGGGACGTAACCCTTCCTTGTTCCGATCAAGATGACTCATACCAAAGCGAAACAAAGGAAGTTTACGCTGACGAGCCGTTGGCAGACGAAGAGTGCCTAGCACATGTCGAAGAGGAGATGAAAATGTAGTGCAAACTTGAAAGAAAAGCCGACAAAACGGCTACGCGGAACTCATGATCAAGAAGTCTACCGTCAGACTAATTTGCATACATTTGAGAAGGAGGCCGGAACTCCGTGATCTTCTTCGGAGGAAAATGAAGCACCTTAGTTGATGAATTCTAAGGCCAGTGTCCTCAAGATATTGCTGATCGAAGAGAAAATAACCTACGTAACGTAAGCTCTTATACCCTACAAACATTGCCTAACCTCATACTTTTAGAGGTTTCTGTCGTAATTAAGTAGTAATGTGCCCTACTTCGAGTCCAAGAGAACGTGTGCTTTTCGTTTTGAGACTGACTGAAACCTGTTTTTTGGCAATTGGTTCAAATAAGTTTTTTTACCTTTACGTTCTCTGCTTGCCATGCTGCCGAAGATGAATGTTCACTGCATGTTCGAACAGTTCTTGAACGAAGCCGGGACAATAACAAATCGCCGAACTTGTAAAATCATGTTATCATTAATGATTAACAAACCAAGTTTTCTAAGATTTTCAGTCTTCGGCTTTGGACAAAAGAATTGCTTTCTTGGTCCTCAGTTGCTCAGCAAAAATTCCCTCGAAGAAATATATATCGCAGTCTGCTTTCTTTCAAAGGAAGACAACACAAGGCCTTAATGATGACGTGACGTATGCCAATCGGTCGGCTAATTGTTAAGTATTTTTTTAAGCGACCAATAAGCTCGCTTACTTGGAATTGGGGGAATCCCCGAAACAGGAAGTGCTTCAATATCGCCACAGGTCATAACCTTCTTTTTAAAACTGATAATAATTTTTGGTTTAAAGAAATCTAAATCTCGACAAAGAATTTATCATACTGGCGCTGTAAGCGATGACCGACGGCATTCAAACGGTAGGATCAGTATTACTTATGGCCTCTTGGATTTACAATCAAACTGCTTTAATTTATTTCACCATGTAGAAGCAATTTAAATAATGATGAATTTAATAAGAACCCTCTGAACAAAAGTTTTGATTCTGGAATGAAGAGTTTAGCTGTTTAATTCCAAACTCCGGTCCTGCGTTGGTTGTTGAGGAAATGAAACGTGAAGCCAAGATTTACAACTATAACTGTAAGTTGACAAGCCAACCGTTTTAGCGTCACGGAGCCCTTCGTCGATCAGAACAAGAGGGTAAACGCTCTAAACCTTCTCCAGGGTGGTAATTTGACAAATCAAGTCCTTTGATGAAAGTAAACTGTACCTTCTTCATAACACACCTATTGGAGTGAATAAGACGGTGACAAATTGATTGTTTTCTTTTTCTTTTCTCGTCTTGAAAGGCGCCTATTGCCAAAGTAATGAATGACGCTGAACTGGCTGAGGTATTGAAAGTCCATGGTGAAGACTTAAGAATGTTTCAACTTGAAGGCCAGCATTTACTCCTGCCACAAGGCACCACCTAAGTGATGACATTGATGATTTCCTCAAATTATTGCTTTTGTCAAAGATTTGCACGCTTAGCAAGTTACTACTGGTAATACCAGTTCTACCAGCTACAAATGCACTGAGCACGTGAACGTTCAGGACTCCAGTAACCCGGATAATCATTTTCAATCAAGGTATTTTGTTATATTATCGGTATTATTTCGACATTTTACTGAAAGTTGTCGATAAACTTGAAGGACATTCATTTGAACAATCCTGGAGAAAAGAAACCCAGGTTTATCGCTCATTCATGAAATCCACAACAACCATACACGACAGAGATAGAAATGTCTTGTCTGAGATATTTTTCATCCTTTATGGATTTATGGTCGTTGTATTGCACCTCAGCCATAGTGGTTAAAAAAGACGTCAATGTTACTGCTCAATAAGCAACGAATGTCGACACCTAAATGATTTCAGGACCCATACATAGACACGGTATCGTTAGTGCAGATTGTTCTCACCTGTTGCAGCCTCAAGTTTAACATCAGTTTTCTTCTCTCAATCATAAAGAGATAATAATTAGGGAAGAGACAAGTCACATAATGAACACATCACCCAAATAAAATACACCAATATACCAATATCAACTAATAATAAAGCGGCTTATGTACTTTAACTACAGATCGGACGCTTTAGGGTTACATAACAAATTCAAAAGATGTCAGATTGAATCCAGAAATTTAGCGTATTTCACTACATCAGATTCAACG
>BLAZ01000517.1:339119-345757 GCA_014633955.1 Acropora tenuis
AGCAAGGCCATGAGCAGTTCACCGATCTGGTCACGTGACATTTTAACTTATTTCAGATTAAGATAACAGGTGCGGATCCAGGTTCACAAGAAGGGTGTGCTCCATTATAAGAAGTCAAGTAAGCCATGATCACTTCACATTATAAGAAGTAACTACAGAGTGTCCATCCATAGGGAAGGTGGGGCGAGGGCTGGTGATAATTTTTGGGAGATCAGAGGGGGGTCAGTGCTAAAATTGCCTTCGTTGGCAAGGGGGCATTGCGTAATATTTCTCTTTGTGAAGTTCATTTTTCAGCCCCCCCCCTCCGTATAATTATTGCACAGTCCCTGAGATTTTTATTATGCCGTCATGTGAACCAGGGATGATAAAAATCGATATGTGTTTCATCTTTGAGTTTTAACAAAATTATCATACCTTAAACTTCCTAAGCAGGAAAAGCAATAAAAGTGTCCACAACTTGTCTGCATAGCATCTCGTAAAAGCAGATCACAGAAGGAACAGAAGTATTTTTTGTCGATTTTGGATTTGTCGGAATTTGCCAGCTGATAGCCTGGCATAATAATGAGGTAATGACACTTTTATTTATCTTCCTCCCAATGGTCTGTAGGAAAAAATTAATACCATCAACCGGGAATCAAAGCACAATCTAATACTCCAGGTGATCAACTCGACTTTCTGACTTTGTTCGACGTCTTAAAATCCCTTTTAATAGAAATGAACGTTTTCACAGTCTGACTTCTTTGACTTTCGGCGTCTTAAAATCCTTTGGACCTGTAAATTTTAAAGAGGAGGAACCAAAATGAGCTCATAATTAGGAGTTTGAAGCCGGAGAATAAATTGATGAATGAGTATCATTAAGATCGCTATGTAGATAAATCATAGAACGATGTTGTTTGAAACATCATTTTGTAATTTAATATAATAATAATAATTATTATGCGTTATGATTGGCCAATTCCCAAATGTCCATCTATTTGTGTGTGCGGCGCCAACTTCTCTGAAGACCACGCAATGGTGTGCAAGCGTGGAGGATTTGTGACCCAACGAACTACGTGATTTAGAGGTAGAGTTATTGGAGAGGGTGTACCACTCAGGCGTGCAAATCTAACCCAGTCTACAGCCTGTTACCGGGGAGAGGCTCAATAGAAGAGCAAATAAAGAAAATGGAGCTAGACTAGATGATCATGCGAGGGGGTTCTGGGGAAAGACAGAGATCCACCTGTTTTGATGTAAGTGTGTGTCACCCAAACGCAGACTCCTTTCAGACGAAACAAAAAAGGAGCGGAAATCGCGGGTAATGGAGACAGAGCATGGGACATTTACGCCACTTGTATTTACTACAACAGGTGGAATGGCAGACGAATGTCGCAGATATCATTGACGATTGGCGGAGCTTATATCGACGAAGAAAGGAGAGCCCTACGCAGCAACAATATCGTGGATAAGAATTAGTGTCGTTTGCGATACTTAGAGGCGCGCTGTTATGTTTACGAGGATCTAGAACACCGCGAAGACGCCAAATTGCAAATATAAGGAACAATGATCTAGAATTAGAGAATGGCTTAGCCGGACTTAGATGAATTGAACATGCTTTTTTTATTATTATTTATTATTATTATCTATTATCATTTTCAGCTATATTTTTAAATACAAAATGACAAGTCAAATTTTCATTATTATAAGTACTTTTTAACATCATAAAATCAATGTCAAACAATGCAATAATATTATAAAATTATTTATATAGGTATTTTTATTTTCATTCTCTTTCATTAATATGTAAATAAGTTATTATCATAATTGTCAATAAAAGGAAACTCATAATAACTATTATTATTACAGCTCTCACGCTATATGTTCATGTATTTCGATTTCGATTTCTCTCATAATCCAAGTGTAAATTTTTGACGGTCGTATTCTACGCTATCTCTGTAACGAGGCCACCAGCTAGATTTCAGAATTACGGTCCACTGACGACGTTCCATGAAAATAACATTGTAAAGCCCGCACTACTAGCGGAACAATGTGTATAAGATCTCGCTCAGGAGTTCTTGTAGCTCAATGGTTCAAGTGTCGGACCGGCACTCAATGGAAATCTGAAGCCCTCTAATTCCATGCAATTAATTACAGTATGGATCTTCGCTCAAAAAACAGTCCAATGTATTTTTCACTCGTGTTGTTATAGCTAAATTCAAAGCTTCTTATATTTAGATCCTAAATGCAAACCATGAAAACACTTAGGCTTGAGCAACAGGTAAAATTTAAAAAAAGCTTTGTTGGGATCCCTGTGGATCGCTTTCTCTGCGCGTGCGCCAGCTTATCGACAGGCACATGGTTGCCTTTTGAGTCGTCCGAGATGAGTAAATCCTGTCTTAGTGTAAGGTAAACTAACCATCATTGTGCAATCCCGTTTCAATCTTTCACTTAAGTCACTATCCTTTCAATTGACGACTCTATTTGTACATATTTCGTATTTTCACACCTTACGAATATCGTCTCCGTCACGGCATGGCGGACCCTTAACTCAATGGCGTGAACGCTTCGCTTTAGTTCCGAAACATTTGTCAGTCTTATTTTCTCACATTAGTTCTGCGGTAACCTTTACGTTTTGTGGTTCTTCATTTCGTTAATTTCCAGCCACCAAGATAAGGATTTTGCAGTTATTTAGTCGCTCGCTCGCTCGACCTGTCGGGAACAATAGCGTAGAAAGTTTGCATATTTAACTACAAAAAGAAAATAATTTTGAACGTTCTGCGCGATCGTTTTTCATTTTCTAACACTTCGCAGCCGTTTTTGTCCTGTCCACCACATGAAAGGACCTGTTGACCGTGTACGCGTTAGCGCTTGTCGATAAATTTAACATACTTGCCCTTATACCAATTCAGTTCCGGGATGGTGAAGTTGATTTATTTATTATCATTTTCTGTGATTTTGCTTTACCATTTTCAGTACAGAATTGATGTTTAAAATACCAATGCGATATGCAGAAAACCTGCAAAACAGAGAACGGAAAGATCTGTGTCGTCAGTGCCAAGAACAGTTTGGTGCACATGGCAAAGGTCGTGTCGGGGATGTAGGGCAAATAATACTTACTGTGGAGCAAGAGTTAAATTTTCACAACTGTTTTGATAATCCTGCCCCTGACATTATTTTCCACCGTTTTTCTTATAAAGCCTAAATTTAGATGCAGGGAGTCACTGATTTTTGCATTTTGCATTCGTTGCCTCACCGAAAGAAAAAATTGTACAGCTTCTAATATCGGTCATGTTTCTTAGGAAAAAGCATCGAATAGAACGGTTTCAAACCCTGTTAATTTTGTTTTGTGTGTGAATATTTTATTTCAGTGCCGATGCTTATTAACTGAAAGTTGAATGACAGCTTAGTCGCTAAGGTCACGCAATATCTTCGACCCGTGTGGGCCAAGGGAATTCCCATGTGCTTGTATCGCTATTGTCGTGTTGACAAACTTGCGAAAACGATGCTTTGATGCAAACTACCCGAAGTCCTTACGTAATGCTAAGGGAAACAATCCTCAGCGGATGAAACATGTCGCCTAGATAGAATTCACCTTACGAAGGGATCATCCAGTATCGACAAGATGGTTGTGCTTCGAGTATACGAATAGCCATCACATTCCGTTAGCTTTCTTCTCGGTCATTCATCAAGAGGGCTTGGCAAAGAGGGAGAATATATTTCTCGCGTCGAAAAAGGTGAGATATCTTGCAATCAATCATCAACCGCTGTTATTTGAACATATTTCGGCTTACATGAATAGTAATTTTACTTATCACATAATTAACATTTAAGGCTGAAACCTTCTGAAAAATTTAACCACGTTCCCTGTAAATCCTAATAATTTGTCGGTGGATAACACCGCATGTACACAGAAAAAAACACTTGTCGCCATAAATTTTGCGAAATTGTGGGGCAGCGTTGCCATTCGTAATATATTTACAAATACAAATCTAAAGCTGTCCCCACTGTAGAGAAACTATGGCGTAAATAATATTTTTCAACTCAATATGCAAGCGAAGCACTTTATCAAAACACGTATACGTAACAGATTTTTGAGCTGCACCTTTGGATTCTGGTTCTTGTTAACGGAAAAAGCAACACAGTCCAACATCAAAAGAAACGATCAATCAGCCACAGCACTTTTCCGAAATTTTAATTTAGATTTCCTCTTTCGGTTGCAAACAGCTACAGATACCGAATTAATAGCTCCTACGCGGAAATTTTGCAGCGGAAAGGACAGTGCGACAGCGAAAACAAATTTACCTTGCTTTCGTTTAATCGTATACAACCAATTCCAAAAGATAACAACGATAACTGGATCTGGAAGACTCAAAGAACATCTAAAACTATAAACAGAAATTAGTGTTTGAGAAAGCTTTTCGTAATTCCATACCTGATCCATTGTACTGGCAAAACGTTCTTTTAAAGGCGGCCATGTAGGGCTTTAGAAATATCAACAGTGAAATTTCCTGCACTATAATATTCTATTCGATCAAAACGTGGACCACAAGGATAGACCCAACAGGCAAAGAAAGTACGAAATTGCAGCGCGTTTTTTTCCTTTGGCTTCCGAGACTAGAGATACGATGTGCATACTAGGGTAGGCAGCGTGCCCGAGTGGTCAGGGTGCCGGACTTGAAATTTCCGTGTTTAAGTCCCGCGCTGACCACTAGCTGGATTTGTTCCAGGTATTCCTTGACTCAACTCCTCGGCTGCGCTTGTATATAGCCAACTGGTTTGCCTCCTGCCAGTTGGAATTCTTAACCTGTTTTTTTCAAAGTGGAGTGCCTGTGAACTAGCTTGGAGCTAAGTGCACTTCCACTGTAAATGAAGAATTTGGATTCGACTTGGTACCCTTGACGAGTTTCTGTGTGTGTGTGTGTGCCGTGTAGTAGCACAGTCAGAAGTCAAACAGTCAGAAGAACATTTCTTTCATTGAGAATATATAAACTGAAAAAAATAAAAATAAAAAAAACAGAAGAACGTTTCTTTCACCAACGCTGTAAGAAAACGCCAACAAACACTGTAATGACTTCTCGATTTTGATGAGCTGATTAGTTGTTACTGGCTGGAAAGTCCGACCGGAGTTACAAAGGTCGCAGGTGTTTGACCTACGGGGCGATTTTTATTCATTTAAAGCGATTTGCTATCTGTGATAAGGCGATCAAGCAAAAAATCTACCATCTATATCACTATATTATCATATCTCATAATGAAGTGTACTGTGCGTGTAGAATCTGGACACAAAAGACTTCGCTGGCTTGTCCTATGCTCCTGTTGCTTTGGAGATGGATGGAAATGTGCTTTCCAGCAAACCGCGAAAAGGAGAAAGGCCAGTAAGGAGGGTGAGAAAAGGCCAGCAGCAGTGGGTCAAAGCTGTCCCAGAGTTGGTTGTGAGTTGGGCGACGTGTTGGTCGACACCTTGGTGGGATCATATCGTTACTTCTGTCATATAACAGCTCTGCTTGCAGAATTACATTGGTTACCAGTGCGCACAAGAATACATTGTAAGATACTTTTGATAACGTATAACATAACGGTCATGCGCCTAAGTACCTTTCAGACCTTCGTGCGATAGCTTAAGACGTAATGACAATGGTCCCTTGCTTGAAAGACCATTTGCGAAAACAAAAAAAACAATGGGTGACAGGGCATTTCAGATAGCTGCTCCACTTTTATGGAACAAGTTACGTAGGTCACCAAGGGTAGCAAGGAAGTTAGCATCTTTAAGAGTATAG
Source organism: Acropora tenuis (assembly GCA_014633955.1). NCBI lineage: Eukaryota > Metazoa > Cnidaria > Anthozoa > Scleractinia > Acroporidae > Acropora > Acropora tenuis. The sequence continues at coordinate 344,873 of BLAZ01000517.1, forward strand.
TTAAAACATTTTTTATGCAAGGAATCATTTCAGTTATCTTAGTAATTTCTTTATAAGCATTAGTATTTTAGTAGCTCTTTTACAGTGGTTATTATTCTATGTTACATTTGTAAATGTACTAAATAGTTTGTAAGTTTTATTGAAAGAATTGTAACATTCACATTAGAGGTGTAAGTTTAGTTATTAAGTTATATGGTGATGCACTTTTGAATATTGTATAGAAAAGGCGCAATATAAGTAATAAATATTATTATTATTATTATTATTGTTGTTGTTGCTTTACCCCTACTTTTAATTGTTCAACAGTTGCCAAGTAACTATCGTGACATCATTTCGTTGTTATCTTTTGCATCATAGCTGACGTTTAAAATTTTCCTTCTTTACCAAACTCGTTCCTGCATTTGTCCTTCATGGTGATCTCAAGTTTACTTCGCGTACCATTAATACTTGATGGACTGGCCTTTGTTTCGCTGGATATAATCATTCAAGCCAAGGACTTCCATTGTGTTACCGCGTCAATCACCCGGAACTCTGAAAATCTTTTCGGTTGTTTCCTCACAACAGGCAATCAAGATGTGAACAGAAGCAACCATCGTTATGTCATTTCACGCACTGAAGGGCGCGTTCTCTCTCGGCTAAGTTTGATTACCGATTCGGGTGTTCGCTCGTTTCAAGTCGCACCGGAACAACAATAACTTATTTTCAAATAACTGAGGAGCAAGTGCTCTGGTTCTAACTAGTAATAGTTCTCACTAAAGCTGCCCCCGCTCTTTTCATAAAATGGAGTGGAGAATATTTTCTGAAATGACTGTATTGGGAATAACCGTTTATTATTCTTACCCTTTTTTTTTTATTTAACAGGTTTGGTTATTTGAATCAATCTGG
>BLAZ01000517.1:369968-372468 GCA_014633955.1 Acropora tenuis
CCAGCCATGCACCACATAATAATTCCTCTAGTCACCTCATTGCAAACTCTAGATTTCGTACCACCCATATTGCGGATGTAGGAGACAGCAGTTGTGTTGTCACAAAGCAGTTTTATGTGACAACATTGCAAAGGGACTGCAGAGCTAACAGAATGGCCTTCAGCTCCAAGTAATTTATATGGAATTTGGATCCCTGGTATGACCATCTACCACCAGTCAAATTTGGTGTACCTTCCATCACCCCTCCCCAGCCTTTCAGTGAGCTGTCTGTCATGAGTGTGATATCAGGGGGTAGCGGGGTAATAGCTTTTGGGTATTGGGTATTGGGTATTTGGCTTTTGGGTATTGGTCAACATTAGAAATCCATCATAGCAGGTCCTGCTTGGACAGGGGAGAAAGAGTCATTTTCCCCTCAAGGTCCCAATCATTGCATTTCAAGGTATTAGTTTTGTCATTTTCCAGGGACCTATAGAACAGAGGTGCATACTGTACACCTGAGAAAGCTGATACCCTGAGGCCCACTACAGACGCCACTTCTCTAATTTGAACTGGCCCTTGCATGTGTACAAGAGAGTGACACTTAGATTTTATCATGTCTGCTTTCCCGGGGACCATATGCATAGAAATGGTCATGCTCTGAGAATTGAGGACAAATCCCAGAAAGTTGACTACTTTTGTGGACGTGGTGACAGATTTTGTGTCGTGAATTGTAAACCCCAGTGATCTGAGCAGGGAAATGGTATCATTAACCGCTTGTGATAGTTCAAGAGGTGTTGCTGCCAGTAAAAGGATTTCATCTGTGTAGATTACTAAGGGCCGGAGGTACCCTTTTGATCTCAGGATAGCAATTACTGGTTTCATAACTTATGTAAACACCCTTGGGGCCGAGGCTAGACCATTTGGTAAACATGTAAACTCTTTAAACTCAAATCTGAGATACTTTCTGTGCTGGGGGTTAATGGGCACAGAATAGTAAGCATCCTTAAGATCGAGCACTGCCATCCAGTAGTCCTTTTGTATCAACTGAACAGCGGATTGAAGGGATTCCATTTTAAAATGCTGGCACATAACAAACTGGTTGAGGTTCTTAAGATTTAAGATGAGTCTATGAGATCCATCTTTTTTGGGTCTAGTAAAGACAGTAGAGATGTACTCGTTACTTAATAACTCCCTTCTCTAAAAGCTTTTAATTTCAGCTACAGTAATAAGTTCTTCACCTTTAGAGGAACTAATCTGACGTACAGCTGGTTGGGAGGGCATGTCACGCTAGAGGCTGAGGTAACAGATCTAGACCTCCAGGGTTGCATATGTGTGCTTCAGTTACCAGCGACAAATTTTGGAACATTTACCTTGTCAATCGCAGATGCCTGGTCTACTGTGACTGGCGCTTGTTCTTTGGTGTGTTCTTGTGAAGCTCTTTGTGCCTCCAAGGTCGGTAGGTCTGACCTTTGAAGTTTTTTGAAGGTCGGTTGTGAGAAAAAGAGCCGCTGCTGCTGGTGCTATTTCCATAACCTGAGGAACTCTTTTGGGATCCTCTAGAGACTTGAACTTTAGCCCCTTATTTGTTTACATCTCCTATGTCTTTCAATTGCTTTTGCAAGTCATCACAAAACAGATAGTCAATAAAGGGAATCTGCTGCGAGCACAACGAGGCATAGTCTTTCCCTATATCGGGTTTCATAAGTTGCCTCCTCTGCATGTTGAGTTTGTACTTAACGTGCGTTAGAAGCGAGAGGGCATCAAGCCCAAATTGTTTTATCTGTTGAACGCCCTCTTTGTCTAGCCCTTTTTTCTCAGTCATGGACAAGTCGGTCAAGCGGGCGACGGGCATTATACCTTTTACCAGCTGCATCTTATATAGCTGCAAATCTCTTTTCTGCGTAGGTTCACGGAGCTTTCGCCCGATACCGGGATTTACTCTCGTTGGTTTAGCGGTTTCGCAGTTTTCCGGTCTGTCCTGGCATTCAAGTTTGTCTTTCAGGACTTTATCCGGCAAGCGACTGCGGAATATTTTACCAAGGAGCTTGGTAAGTGGAGGGTTCTGTATATCTTTGCCAAAAGAATCGTATTCCTCCTGCATCTCCGCTAACATCTCATCCTCGCTTTCAGTATCTCTCTCGGTACTCTCTTGGGTAATTTTTTTCCATGAGAGTCTGGCAATCCTCAGAGTCAGAGGCATTTTGCTCGCTTGTGGAGCGAGAGCAACCCTTGGCGGGTTTTTTGGCGCGAACTTCGCTTTGAGGTTCCTGGCTGGAGCGTTTATCCTTGCCTTTGTCTTTGCCTTTCCCCTTCGTGGAGGGGGTTTCCTCCAATTTAACGAGCCTTCTAGTTAGGCTTAGTATAGTTGAAGAAAGAAGCTTTACTTCAGTAAATGGTGCAGGAGGATTCGCGCCACTCGTGGCCGCCATGTTTGTAGCTTGCGTGTCATCATTTTGTAAGATTTTGTGTTCTTCGTCCGTGCTTAAACCAAGCAAATTCGGATCCTCAATATAAATTCGCA
>BLAZ01000517.1:504343-506421 GCA_014633955.1 Acropora tenuis
GTTGCGTTTGTGCTACTTGCTGCGTACCCGTTGAATGAAAGAAGTTAAGATAAACTTGAACACGCTTTAACATATTGTAAAAGAGTAGTAAGAATATTACTAGCTTCGTTCTTGTTCAGCATTATACTGCGACGAAATAGATTTCACTAATATGACGTACTTTACGAAGTAAAGTAAGAGTAGTACTAATTAAATAAATGTCACAGATGTGAAACGATATGTGCGCTTTTCTTCGTCAATTATAGTACGCGATCTTGTGTTGAAATCTTAAAGGACATGCACCTAAAAGCTTGCAGTTAGAATAAATTGGAAAAAAGGGGGGTCCAAATCCGCGAAGGGGGGTCCAAATCCGCTATCAAATATGGACCGGGGGGTCCACATCCCCTATCGGATTTGGACCGGGGGGTCCAAATCCGCTGTGACACCGGTCCTAAAACTCGGACGGATGAATATGGACACATCCCGTCAAAGAACGCCAATCCACTGCTCCGACTTCTAGGGTCCCTCCATCTATTCTTCTCTTCTGGATTCATCTATGTAAGGACATTCAATAATTTGTCCGTGAAGGGCTTTATAGGTGAGGACTTGGGGGGAAAAGGTCCATGACATACCCCCCTAAAACTCCACTGACCAAGTTTATACATTAAGATACTGAATACCTGACATATAGGTTAAGTTTAACTGAATTGGTGCAGCTATCAATGTTAAGCCGTGAGAGGTGGGGCGAGAGGGGATCAGACATGGAGTTGGGATTTTAACATTTTCTCAAAAAATTCAACTTACCAATCCAAGGGACAAAAATGATAATTACTGGTCAAAATCCCCAGGCGGGGCAAGTGATAGTGCTGGAATGCCCTTCAAACCTTGATCACGTAGATCAAAATCCCTTCCTTCCCTGGTGAATTCACATACAATCAAAATCCTTAACCTGGTTACAGACCTCACAAGCAAATTACCATGGTAAGCCCAATATTACATTAACAAATTAACATGATTAGCCCAACATTACATTAACAAATTGCCGTGGTTAGCTCAACATAACACTGACAGGTACATGACCACTGCAATTCATCCTAACCTGCATCATCTCAAAGGAACCCTAGTTAATGTTTTAACCATGAAGGAACTTACAGATTGATTCACCAACCCGGAAACATGGTCATCAATGGCACCAAATGAGCTGGGAAACTTTTTGGTTCTAACATTGAAGGGCATTTAAATGTTTTAAAGCACTTCAGTAAGAGGCCCCCATTTCTTTCAATTATAAAAGAACCAGAAAGTTTTCTGCTACTAATTTGATATCCATACATTCTTTGTTTTCTTTGATTTCTTTGAAAAGAGGAAGCAGTAACAAGAGATTGTCTTTGACAGATTTAATGTTTGCTTTTCATTAATTACAATAGCATAAATATACATTAGAGCCTGTTGTTATACATACATCTGATGATGATCCCATATTGCCCTGCCATTTTTGTCCAAATGTAATGACTGGTGAGCAGCCATATTTTTTCAACACAGGATGGGGATTACATTGTACAAGCCCCAGTGTATTTTAAACATTTTACAGCTGCTTACCTGAAAATAACATTTCTAGGATTTGCCTATTTTTGTTCCTAAATGTTTCAAGGTTTAATTTAGTTAAAATGTGTTTTTCCACCTTAAAATCTCTTTTTTTAAACAGTATTTAATCACATACAGAATAAGATTTGCAAAACATCATTTTAAAAGAAATCCTTGCTTAAATGGATCCTCCTTTTCTACAGTGAAGGAGCATTTCCCAATATAGTGAGCACTTCCTGCCACTTCAACATGAACTGCATCAAATTCCCCACACTTTGTTTCCTTCACTGCTTGGCCAGTAAATTTTGAACCAACCAAACCATTTTCAAACACACGTGTTTGGTGCATTCCAATCTGTTTGCGTGCATACTGAACAGCAATACGGGCTGCCACTCCAGATCCACATGGGCTTCTGTCGACCTTGTAAAAAAAGGAAATAGCTTGTATTCAGATATTCATGATCAGTTGCATTAGAATTTCTTATTCACCATACATAGACTTGTAAGCTGTCCACTTCT
>BLAZ01000517.1:523931-526731 GCA_014633955.1 Acropora tenuis
ATGACTGTCCCTGCGACTGACTTGAGGTGGGCCTCCAAAGCCTGATGAAGTTTGCACTATATCACCTGAAACCAATTTAAGGTAAAGTGAATTTAACTTTGCGATGGCTTTATATAAAATAACTCTGCTTTTATTTGTTACATCAAACACAAACACTGCCTATCTACTGCACAACAAACTATGGTATACCAACAACTGTACCTCAACCGACGCAAACCCGTTATCATATACTAGATAATGAATCTATTGTTTAAGTAGGACTTTTAGGATTTAATTGATTAATGTGCATTCACCAATGAAGTACACTGTACCAAACTATGTGGTTTGAAGCTGTTAGTTAGTTTGTTTGTTTTTTTAAACAAGGTAGTCAAGGCACTTTGACATCAGCATACTGCACCTGAAGAATAATGCGGTGAAGATCTTGCAGATCCATTAACAACACTTGTGGGAGAATGTGTAGATGTTGGGCTTGAGTCACAGCCATTTTCTATGGAGCCATGAGGTGAATATTGATCTGGCACCATCACAGGACCTGGTCCTCTGGGAACTGCTGTAGGGCGAGGTACCCGCGTCTTGCTTTTTCTGTACCTGACAGGAGTGAGAAATGACAACTTAATTTTACTGTATTAAAGTTATAATTTAAGCTGACCTTAGTGGTATAGTGGTTTCTTTAAAGAACATTCAAGCACGAACATTCCAACTCCTGTGCAGACTACTAAAAATGATCAGACTACTAAAAATGATTTCTTGCAGTTTGTCAACCCTTAATGTCCATACTTTTTGCACATAAGGGGTTTGCAATACCTCCCTTACCCCAACCGTCCACCCCTTAGCCCCAATCCACTGCTTCTGGCGCTCATTGCTGAGTTGTAGAGGTTTCCCAGCCCACAGAATAAGCTTCTGAAAATGCAAACACACACCTTCCCTTTACTTCCCATTGAACTTGGCAAAATGAATGGTTAAACATCAGCTCCTACTTGTTCAAAGGTGGGATAGTGCTACACCGCAGACAAATCACAACCCATTGGACAAGTAATACCCAGACCTATGCCAGACCTATGATATTGGATAGTGATTTATTTTATGATAGTGCTGAAACTCAACTGAGACGTCAGATTTGTTGCAAAAAAAGCCACTAAACATATGCACTGTAGGACAAAGGATCACTGAAAATCCTGAGAATAAATTTAGTAAAAGTGATAGAAGAAAACTAATCTTACCTGTCTTGTTCCTCCTCAGAGTGTGCAAAGGTGCAATGGTTTCCCCGGGGACACCCACCTCGCAAAAAGTCCCTACACAAGTTTGTTTTAAATCTGTTAGTTCCATTGTGAGGCTGCGGAGGAATCAAATGACAAAAAAATGAGAAACTCTCAAAACATCCTTCGTAACTTGTTTGCCATTATTTGTACTCAAAATGCAACCAGTTTCTGCCATTGCAGCAACTTAGCAGAAGCCTTGTTTTGTGGTTTCCCTGGCACTAAATTTAGCACTCAAAGCCTGGATTCCATTGATCCATGGGTCTAAACCCCGTTCAAGCCACTAGCTCTAATTTTCTCTGAGTTAATGAAAGTTCAACCCATTGACTGCAATTAGAAATTGCCAACTGGTCCACCACTAACTTGTTGGGATTCCGACAAATAATCATATGTTGATTGATGCTGTTTCACTAGCCAATGAAATGCCTCTATTAAGAGGGGCCAATTAGATCATCTGTCACTGAATTTGTGCATGAGTCAGAAAACTCACAATACACAAGAACTAATGCTTCAAACTCACAAATTGAAATCAAAAGAAAATTATACTGGCATGCACCTGGTTTCGAACTTTGTATGTGATGATAAATATTAAGGTAAAAGAAGAAAATTTAAAAAGACTAGACCATACCTGAGGTGATTCGCTGGAGCTTTTGATCCCTTTCCCATGAGCCTAATCAACAAAATAACAGCAAGCTATTACACAGCACTTTAACATCACGTCAGTTGCTTTTGATCAAATGAGTTGAGAGTGGACAATTAACTACTGTACCATAACAGTTATTGTTCAAATGCTGCTGTTCTGGGTTCACCATGACAAAGGCCAAAACGAATAGGACACGAAAAAACCCTATTTTAGCATCCTTTAATTTTTTTAAAATGAGGTTAAATGAAGTTTTACCAAGTGAACAACTAGGAGTGATTGCAGCAAATTAGTCAGTGGTTTTGACAAACTTGCGCGTGCGTTGAATTCCATGTGCTTTGGGATGTAACACTTATTTATCAGTGTGGCAGGAAGTATGAGCATTATATGTGGAGCGTTTTTTAGAGTTTTTGTTCCCTTCCCTCCCCACCCTCTGCTTTCCACTGTGTATCAGTGTTCCCACAGCTTCTCCTTATTATTTTTTTTCCTTGTTTAACACAATCTGATTATCACTTTCCCAAACCATCAAAATCAACATTGAGTTGTTCCCACATTTCCTAAAACAGGTTTATGTTCCCTTATTCCCTACAATATTTTTTTTGTTCCCTGTTGCAAATGTTTCTTAAATTTAATTAATTTTAATTGTATAGTTATTAGTAACTTTAGTAATTTAAATAATTGTTCCTGAAGAGCCCCATTGGGGAAGTAACAATAAAGTATGTATGTATTTGTTCCCCAAAGCCACTGGGAGACCTAACCCTAACCCTAACCCTAAACCCTAAACCCTAACCCTCATTTAACAGGTGAGTGTGCAGATATTTAATCCTAAAAACTGAGAAAGCAAGAGTTACAAACAGTTTATTCTTCTATCCTATACATGTTCCTGCTACAAAAGGGTAAGAAC
>BLAZ01000517.1:552962-554597 GCA_014633955.1 Acropora tenuis
ATAAAATAATTATAATTATCAACAATATTATTAACTATCAAATTAGAGCTACTGCTGGAGAAAAACAACAATAAACATGAATCCCTAGTCTTGCAAAGATGTGCTGGCTTGCGTGAAGACGACAGAACATAAGTTACCTCAACTCCACGCAGTTCTTTACCTACAACTATCTTCAAAGAATCCTGCACCTACAAGGGTCACACATGAGAAAGATAGATCAGTGAGTGAGTAAGACAAGAAACTTAGGTTTTAACAAAGAAGTTAACAACAACAATTTGATGGAACGACAAACTGAGTCATGCTTCTATATTGCTAACCCTTTGTTAAAAAACAATAATTGAATCATTCACAAAGATTAATTTTCTACTAGCCTGTTCATAAAGTTTTCCTTGTATGCTAAATAAAGGAAATAGCTCCTAAAGAAACTGAGGTGCTAATATCAATGGCAGAGCAATAAAAATTATTCAATAATGAAAATCTAGCAATATCAAAACAGTTGATAATTACCCAAAATTTTTATCTATAATTTTATTTATTAAATTCGCAACCTCAGATAATGCATTTTGCGTACTCTGATTGGTTCACTCAATCTTGGTTATCAGCTCATAAAACCTTGGTTTGACCTTATGTGGTAAATGATTGCACAAAGCATTGCTAAGCTAAAAATCTTTTTGCCGGAAAGCCAAATTTTTCTGTGAATAAAGCTAAGAAAAGAAAAAAAACTTTACTGTGGAAAGTTTGGATCAATGCCAACGTTTAAAAGTACACGAAAAGGCAAGAAATGTTTTTTGTGATGAGCCTACATCTGTCTGACCACAACATCGCATTTTTATCAAGTTTTTTTCGATTTCGCTTGGATTTTCTCGCCTTTTTCGCTCGTATTTCGTACTTCAAATTTTTGAAGTTTAAGGAATTTAATAAAACAATAATTATTCCATTCGCGCTTGTTGGATATCTGACTGATTATAGCCAACTCGGCACTACGCCCCTCGTTGGCTATTTATCACCTCATATCCAACACGTGCTCATGGAATAATTGTTAAATATGATGTTGATATGTACATGAAATTCATGTATTTGAACTGCGGGTTGAAGCAAAGTTTGAAGTTTGTGATTCTTGCAATGCTTTTAATGCTAATTTAATTTGCCAATTTAATTTGCAAGAAAGCCCTCAAAAATTCCCGTTCATGCCTGAATTAGCCGCAGAGATTGAAAAGGATAACAATAATGTTAGTATCTAAAGATGAAGGGATCTCAACAACACTTGATCTTAACATTTGCAGAAGAATACTATTCAAAGTCGATTTAATTGACATCCTGAAATGGAAATTCAGACCAGCCATTTCTTTGGTTTTGTTTGGATCATGCATTATTCACTCCTACGGGAGTGAAAAATTAAGGCACAATTACCCTGAGATAGTGAGCCAATCAGATTGCTTGAAATACCAATATCACTGAATCAGTACTACTACTACAGTACTACTACAGTCGAGGGTGTTAGCCAACACCGACTCGAGAATCACGGATGGCTGCTCTCCACAGGTCGCTGTTGATCATAAGGGCGCGAATCTCGCCAGTGCTACTGAGTCCAGTATCTCTTCTAAGGGTGTCTATGTAAGTGGTTGCTGGTCTTCC
>BLAZ01000517.1:554607-559607 GCA_014633955.1 Acropora tenuis
GAAAAACCAGGTGAAGGGGAAAAAATTATGCTGTCGTTCTTCCGGAGTTGTGTCAATAGTTATGAGAATAATAATAATAATAATAATAATAATAATAATAATAATAATAATAATAACAATAATAATAATTTAAGATAAGAGATTAAGAGATTAAGGGAGATTAATCAATAATTTTGTAGTAGTTCAACTTAAGAGCCTTATGCTACTTTGACTATCAAGCATATTAACTTTATCTTAGCTGTACTGCTCTTATTTCTCTTTTTAGTAACTCTAATATTTCTGTCTCCATTAACTGTATTTCTTCTTTTCTATAAAATAATTATAATTATCAACAATATTATTAACTATCAAATTAGAGCTACTGCTGAACAAAAACAACAATAAACATGAATCCCTAGTCTTGCAAAGATGTGCTGGCTTGCGTGAAGATGACAGAACATAAGTTACCTCAACTCCACGCAGTTCTTTACCTACAACTATCTTCAAAGAATCCTGCACCTACAAGGGTCACACAAAGATAGATCAGTGAGTGTAAGACAAGAAACTTAGGTTTTAACAAAGAAGTTAATAACAACAATTTGATGCAACGACAAACTGAGTCATGCTTCTATATTGCTAACCCTTTGTTAAAAAACAATAATTGAATCATTCACAAAGATTAATTTTCTACTAGCCTGTTCATAAAGTTTTCCTTGTACGCTAAATAAAGGAAACAGCTCCTAAAGAAACTGAGGTGCTAATATCAATGGCAGAGCAATAAAAATTATTCAATAATGAAAATCTAGCAATATCAAAAGAGTTGATAATTACCCAAAATTTTTATCTATAATTTTATTTATTAAATTCGCAACCTCAGATAATGCATTTTGCGTACTCTGATTGGTTCACTCAATCTTGGTTATCAGCTCATATACCTTGGTTTGACCTTATGTGGTAAATGATTGCACGAAGCATTGCTAAGCTAAAAATCTTTTTGCCGGAAAGCCAAATTTTTCTGTGAATAAAACTAAGAAAAGAAAAAAAACTTTACTGTGGAAAGTTTGGATCAATGCCAACGTTTAAAAGTACAAAAAAAGGCAAGAAATGTTTTTTGTGATGAGCCTACATCTGTCTGACCACAACATCGCATTTTCATCAAGTTTTTTTCGATTTCGCTTGGATTTTCTCGCCTTTTTCGCTCGTATTTCGTACTTCAAATTTTTGAAGTTTAAGGAATTTAATAAAACAATTATTCCATTCGCGCTTGTTGGATATGTGACTGATTATAGCCAACTCGGCACTACGCCCCTCGTTGGCTATTTATCACCTCATATCCAACGCGCACTCATGGAATAATTGTTAAATATGATGTTGATATGTACATGAAATTCATGTATTTGAACTGCGGGTTGAAGCAAAGTTTGAAGTTTGCGATTCTTGCAATGTTTTTAATGCTAATTTAATTTGCCAATTTAATTTGCAAGAAAGCCCTCAAAAATTCCCGTTCGTGCCTGAATTAGCCGCAGAGATTGAAAAGGATAACAATAATGTTTTAGTATCTAAAGATGAAGGGATCTCAACAACACTAAGTCTTGATCTTAACCTTTGCAGAAGAATACTATTCAAAGTCGATTTAATTGACATCCTGAAATGGAAATTCAGGCCAGCCATTTCTTTGGTTTTGTTTGGATCATGCATTATTCCCTCCTACGGGAGTGAAAAATTAAGGCACAATTACCCTGAGATAGTGAGCCAATCAGATTGCTTGAAACACCAATATCACTGAATCAGTAGATACTGATATAAACGAGCCAATGCAAGAGATTCCCAGTGATTGATACAAACTTCACGAATTTTGCTTGAAACAAAGGCCACTGCAACTCTCACCTGGCAAACCATCAGATTGCACAGTCCAATGGCAATCCTCTGTATGAGATCTTCTTGATGCTCAAGAGCTGCTCTTAACAACAGCCAAACAACTCTTCTATAGTCACACATCTGCAAGGTAAATGTACAAGTTTAAAAACAGAAAAGTGGGTACTACCGTGACCTCATGAGAGGCATAAGAAACTCTCCAAACAATAATTTACCTCATGTTTTTCAACTGACTTTAACCCTTTTGCAACTAATGTACACAGCTACAAGTTCAGGCTAATATCAGATTCTGTTACTCATAAATGGCAAATCGTTCAGGTGTTGAGACAAGAGTAAGAACTTAATAACATTGTATTCAGTATGCTGCATGAAACATAACAAACAAGAATAAAATAACAGAGGCTACTATTAATGTTATTAATATTGTAAAATGTTGAGGCATAACAAACAGACTAAATTTACTTCATAGAGTTCCAAACTTCCATTTTTATTTTAATCTCAAAATTATCAAACACAAGAATAAGAGTTTACCATTTCACTGGGAACTCTAAAGTTACAGAGTGTTAGGCAGCAATTCTTCTGCAACTGTAAGGGGAAAAATAGCAATGTTAAAATACTGGAAAAAACAAGGACATTAATTTTGTAAAAATGTTGCTATTTTTCAGTAAGGCTTTGTGTATCATTTACACTATTATTATCACTCAATAGCAATGAGAAAACACCAAATACGCCTGCTTTCACTACGACTTTAAAGTCAATGATCAACTGATAAATAGATTCTATTTCAAATTCTACTTAATTTTTTAAATTTGTTATAATCTGAGTTCAAATTCGTGAATTTCATGTATTAACATCGTATACAGACATAGAGAGCCATTCATCATCTACAGGCTTTCATCATCAACCCACAAAACGATCAACTCCCAGATGGCCTGACAGCTCATCTGGTAGAGCGCTGCCCCAGCATTGCAGAAGTCAGGGTTTGAGTCCCGTTCAGGCCATTCTCGCTACTACTTAAGTAATGCTAAAAACTGTGAAATTAATCAGTTTTCCTTTGCTATTCTTGGCTATTTGCAAGCAAGGAAGGGGAATAATCAGGAACAACTTCATCTAGCAGTCAGATCAGAACTTAAACTAAGGGGAACTCTAAGATCCAAGCCCACCACCCTAGCCACTTGATTCTGCTACATTCACAAAGATTAATGAGTGAAAATCATTTAATAGAAGTTTTACTATATAAGCTATGATGAGAGGGAAATTCTTTATTTGTAATGTATGTGCTCAGGTACCTGTGGTTCCAAAAGATGTCTGTGCATTGCAACTAGAGTGGCTTCAATGACTCTTCTGAGAAAAACAGGACCATAGAAACATTACAAACACTAAGCTCATTTCATGATTGAAAGGACATTATTGTATTAATCAAACTAAGGGAAAAAATACATCTGAGTCGGGGTGTTCATTAGACATCAGGGATCAGAGAATTCTCCAGCTACTACACAGAATTCTCTGGCTAAAATTTGCTTGTTTCCTGAGAGAGCTTTGGCCTTCAATAATCATCCTCCTGTTATTTGTTGTATTCTCACCCTAATCAAATTATTAATTAATGAAAACCCTGCCAAGTACTTCAAAATAGATCAATTACAACTTTTAAATTACTGTATTAAGAATAAAGGCACAGGGCAAGGAAGAAATAAGGAGACTAGGTCATTCATCAAGGTTTTCAATGATGAATGGGCAAAGACTGAAAAAAGGGAAAAAAACAGCATACAGTAATTTGCGAGAATTGTAGGATGATCACTAAATAATCAAATTTGTAAGAAGTAAATAAGAAGACAAGGCATGCAGGAATGAATCATTAGATTACCTTTTTAATTCTGAAGACAGCTTCCAGTTAGGGTTCTCGTGGTCATCCTCTCTTGATAGATGATACAATGAGGCACTTCAAAAAAAAACAAAAGTTACCGTATTACAAAAAACAGATGACCAAAGAATTAACAGACAATGGCGTCACAAAATATGGCAATTCTGAGAGCAGTGGTTTCCCAGTATCATGAGAAAACAACTTTGATCTCAGTCTTTAGACTGCTTCATTAATAGGCGGTCTTCCTACGGAGTACAGATTTCATTACAGGCTTTGTAACTTTGAACTTTTCATTCCAGAGACTCAGCCATCATGAATAACTATTCACAGAAGCAACATAAAGGACACTCTAATTTTCCTTCCAATGAATGAGATTGCTTGGAAAGATCATGCATTATGACCAAAAAAATTATGAGCTAAGGATGGAGAAGATTGGCCCTACAAAAAAAAGTAGCTTACAAATCGTGTTGCTTTTTCCTGTGCTACATATTTTTCCCAGTGTTACACAAATTGCATCATGCACTAAGCAATTCCTGTCTGACAGAATACAATTAATTTTACAAGGTTCCAGAGTCACTGAAGTGACAATGTCTAGCTTTAACGATGTTTAATTTTCCACACAAAAGCAATAAAATAAATAATGAACAAAAAATTGTGTTCATTGACATGTTGATTAGTGTAAGCTTTGTTCCGATAAGCCCAATGTTTAACAACATGCTACCGTATTTACCCGTGTATAAGTGTATCCCGTGTATAAGTCAACTACCCCATTTTGCAGCCAAAAAATAAGTTTTTATTTTTTCTGGGTAGGAATTTTCTTGAAAAACTCATCTTTTATCTTATCAGGTATGCAATGGTTGTACGAAAAAGTTGTCCTGATTTTTATCTCAGTTTTTGACCCATGTATAAATTGAGGGCAATTTTTGGACCTATTTTTAGGTGGTAAAAGGTTGACTTATACACAGGTAAATATGGCATATGGAATTTAAAATTTACAAGTTAGTTGGCCAAAAAAAAATTGTGATCTTGCACCATTAAAATAACACAGGTTATTTTAGTCTTGTCCAACATTTACCTCCCTGCTAACTGAATTGTTTTATTTGGAGGGTGATTTTCCATGGCATTGAGTACAAGCTGTGAGAAAAATCCAGGAATAACAATTACCCATAGTGGAAAGGAAAACAAACATTAAATCTATCTTCAAAACATCTACTCAACTTTTTAGCTGCTCAAGAAAAACACAAATGACTATTTGAGTAATAAAAGCCAGTGTAGTGCATGTGAT
>BLAZ01000517.1:597983-599724 GCA_014633955.1 Acropora tenuis
TGTTATTACGTAAGTAAAAATCTTTTGGTGAAACCTCTTTCTTCAACTTGGATTATCTCTGTTTTCATTACTATCTGCTTGCTAGAAATTGTTCAGTTTGTCGCGAATCTAGCCATGATACCACCCTAAAATGTTCGGGTCTTTCGCATGCCTTTCGTTGTGTTGTAGAAAAAAAATTAAAATGTTTTTCAACAGCCTAGGTGGGTCTGTATTAGGAAAAACTGTGCCCTCTGTCTTGAGTACCGCCCTCTGCCTGCGGCCTCGGGTGGTATCCAAGACCTCGGGCACAGCTTTTCTCAATATGGACCTTCCAGCTGGTGAATAACCTATATAAAATTAACGTTTATCCACATATACATCATATATGTAGATAAATGTTAATTTTATAAGAATTCTTATTAACATGTTATTTTAAATTGATATTTAAAATATGTGACTTAATTTGGTTATGCTGTGAACTCCCTCCATTTGGAACAGCATGAATCAATACTTTCCAGATCCGAGGAAGACACGTTTTTCATTTGAGTCAAGGCTGAGATAAGGAGTGATTTTGAGTGAAGGGATCTGTTTTTCTTAATATTCTTATTTTTTTTTTAATTGTAGGGGATGTTTCAAGAGGCTTCAGATATCCTTATGTTTTGTAAATCAAAGTTTCCTAAACATTCTGGTCAATCCAGGGTCAGTAATTCCAATTTGGGATTGCTCTGAAATATTGATATTGCAGAGTACATCTACATTTCATTCAACAGACTTGAAAACGCTTTTCGCCTCATTAAATGAGCCACTTGAGTTTTTCAAAATCCTTAAGTTTGAAAGTCAATGGAAATAAAAAGCAGTGGTAAAGTTTTGTTTTCAAGAACTTTTTTAGTTCATTGAATTCAATTTTTGTCATCTGAAGTTCAGGATGGCAAAGATGGAGAAGGATTGAAACTTGAAAAAAGTAATCGATTACGTTTGTAAGCGAGATATTCCAAAAATCTCCAAAAGTTCAATATGGATGGTTTTTCCTGGCAAAATTCATGTGATAGTGTTTCTTTTTTTTTTTCTTTTTTTGGTGTATAAGGAATGTTGAATACTTAGAATCAAGTACCAAATTTCGTTTTTCAACCTGTCGTGACCTAGAAACAACTATCAAGAGACTGCTCCCTTCAGAGATGCGGGGTTAAGCTTTGTGGGGGTGATGTTGCGGGTTCAAATCTACCCACTGACAACCAGCAGGGTTTATCCTTGGTGGTCCCAAATTCAACTTCACTGCACAATTTTCAAGTAGTCAATTGGGTTGAAGCTTTTTTGGTATGACATGCTTGTGATTTCAAATAATATGTCCAGATTCCAAGCTGTATATTTTGTAGTATTCTCATTCAAGTAACACAATGTAAACTCCAAGTAAAACAACCTGCTTTTTAATCCATATTCACAACAACAAGAAGCACGTGATGAAAGGATATTTGAAGTGAATCATATATTGAACTGTGGGACTTCAATCAAATTCAAATGAGGCTATGATAGTAATAAATAAAATAATAAATAATTATTGTAGAGACGCCTGAAAAATTCAGGGCTTCAATGGGGTCTGAACCCGTGACCTCGATACTGACGCTCTAACCACCCGAGCTATGAAGCCAGTGTCAGCCCTGAATTTTTCAGGCTCTATGCAGTTGCTAAAATAGCATTCATAGCTTTGAGGATCATAGCTTCACTTGATTTCATACCCGCAGTTCCATATGTGATTCATTTCATA
>BLAZ01000517.1:614999-617499 GCA_014633955.1 Acropora tenuis
CTGCTCACAGAGGGATTATGTCCAACACAATACAGTGCTCTACATTTGGTGTTGTGTCATTACCCCATCAGCCGTCAAATGAACCCACTCTTGGAGGGGTGCTAATAAGAGCTCAGCAGCCAGGCACATCCTGGGCTATACCTTCCCCCACAAGGGGCATGTTAACACCTTCAGGACCATTCACTTCCTCTACCACCCCTGTCCTCACACAAGCACAAATTCCTTTGTCATCCCAACAACCCTTTTTGTCTCCAAACTTGCAGCCTTCAACTGGTGTTCCATCATCTCAGCGGCAAACATCACCTCAAACAGTGCTACAATCTGGGGTAAGACAGCCATCACCAACCTTACCCCCAAGGCAAGTCATACCATCTACTATGGCATCCATCAGAGGAAGTCATTTACAAGCAGTATCCCAAGCACAGTTGGCACCATCTACAGTACAAGCTACTGGAAGAATGCATTCCCTAGCTATAGCTCCGAGACCAATAATTGTACCTTCATCCATGACACCCAATAGAGGAATTAATTCTCCCGCCATTTCCCTGAGAGCATTTGTACCACCTACATTTACCACAGGGATGAATTCCCCTACTTTAGCTCCAAGAGCAATAATGTCTAATGTACAACCAAGAAGCATAAGACCATTTGCTGTACCCCAAAGAATGTTTATGCAATCAAGTAGACAACCTTCTGTTGGAATTCCCTCATCAAACTTAGCTTCAACATTGTTTACACCACATCATGTACCAAACCCCCTAGGTGCTCAGTCTTCACCTCCAGTCCAGATGAGGTTCACTCCTCCTACCTCGCAATCCTATGGGGGACCCCGTCCTACAACAGTCTTGCATCCTCCTCAACAAACACTTGTACCAGCAACATCTACCCAACATAGCGGTGTGCCACCAAGACTCAGATCCTCTCCTATTGACACAGTATTACCTGGACAATCTCCATCACCTGTGCAACCGCCAGCTTCAAATTGCTTACATTTTCCTACTAGAATCACATCACCTGGTCAGCAGAATCCACTTCCCAATAGTAGACTGCAGCATAATACTCAACCATTTCATCCAAGAAACATTACCACTCCAGTTCAACCGCAGTTACCTTTCGGCAGCTTGCAGCAACAGCTAAGAAATCCTCTGCCCTCTGCTTATGGCCTCAATCAAGGCTTCATTGCTCCTGTACCACAGAATGGTACTATTGGACCTATGCAGCAGATACAGCCACCAGTTGCACTCGCTCAGAGAGGGAATGTTCATTCACCACAGCTTCCTTTTAATCAACAATTCAGCCCCATTGGTCAATCAACTTTTTGGAGAAGGCCAACCCCGTCTGGTCCACACACTACAACAAGTCATTCCAAAGATGGCAAAGGAAGAAGAGATCATGATTTCAGGAGGTCAGATTTTGATACACTCAGTTATCATTGGATATTACTGCAAACCATGAGACATTTTCTTATTATTATTCTGTATGTCATTGCTTTTGCTGTTTTGCCTTTCCTTAATAATTTAAAACCACAGGCCTTTGTATGGGTCTGTTATTGTTTACAAACACAAAATGGCTTTCTGATAAGCACCAACAGTAACTCAAGTTTCTTCAAATACAATGTTTTACATGTTCAACCTGTTAACAACCATTTTTGTAGCTTACTGCCTCGTAGGCATAAGCTATTATGCTGTCCTTCTGAGAAAGTGAGTGAGAGTAACAATAGATTCCGAGCCCACAATTAACTCTACCAATTTCGATCTGATATTCCACGATCCTTGAAACATCCCTGGAGACCAAGGATTTCTTCAGAGTATTTTACAGAAATGTTGCTTAATCATATCTCCATGCCCAGCATGGTTAAATATGGTGTTCTAAGTAATAACAGGTGCAGTAAGCTACATGTAGTCAATTAGACTGGAAATTTTTATATACAGATAGAATGTTTGGATTGATTCTTACAATTCTTACAAAGACTGTTTTAGGAAGTCTAAAAATGGTGCTGACATGCGCAAGCAATGCCTTTGGCTGATAGGGACTCTCAAAAGATCAAATGAACTTCTTTTCTTTGATAAAATGGTATTCTTTCATTGCTTCTCAAAGGAATTACCACAGCAGTACCAGAGCAACACATTGTTTTTCTCCTCCACCTCCGGACATTGAAAGAGTGATGAAGTACAAGACATCACAAGAGTATTACATCAAGAAGCAGAATGAGCAGGTATTGTTTTGTGAATTTAAGTGACCCCCTGGTAATTATTTAAATGAATAGACTCAAATATCTAGTTAAACCTCGATTAACTACACCTTGATTATCTTGACTTGCTTCTCTGCTCCTAGTTTTCCTGAATATTAATTAGCCATGTTTTAAGATATGCAGCAAAACTTTTTTTCTTGAAATTATGTGATGAAACTGCAGAGGAAACTTAATGTATTTTGCTTCTAAACACAGATCTTCATGTGTTTCATGTGCACCCGTCATAACCAATGCATACATGTATAATGA
>BLAZ01000517.1:622499-624999 GCA_014633955.1 Acropora tenuis
TGGGCTGAATTTGAAAGGGAAAATAAATCTATAATTACCATCACTTGAGTCAAAGCCCTTTCTCCTCTCCTCCTTGTTCTATGTACATTCCATCAATGTTACAACAATACCAACAACACCGGAGGGCATGAATTCACAGTTATTATTTCACCCTTCTACCACATTCTATTAACTAGTTTCTGGACCATAGAAAGTTCAGTTATAATACAATGAGTCTATGGCCTTTCATATCAATGAAGGCAAAAATAGATCACTGGACTGGACTCATGTACCATGGAAGCAGGGTTGCTTTGTGTAGCAAACAAAAAAGAGAGGGACTGAGGTGAAAAAGCAGAGATTGCACTCTCCCCGATAAATTGCTTTCCCTGTTCAAAGACTGGAATTAACACCCCCCCACCTGTAACTCTTCATTCCCCTTTATTTCTGTGCTAATAACAAGGAATTGTAAATCACTGAGCTCTGGTGTGCACAAGAGGCGTTATAAGGGGCGCTTATTGTCACTTGTGCCACTTTTTTTCCCTCTTCACTCAGGTGTTGTGTGTTGCGCCAAATGCTTCAGTTATCTCCTCTTATAACGCCATTTGTGTGGGCTAATTGTGATCTGTTTTGATGGAATGCTGATCAAGAACTGATGTGTTGCTTTTGGCAGTTGAACCATTTTGGTCTGTGTGAAGAAAAATGGGAAGAGTCTAGCAAGTCGTGTATGAACTTCATTGTCATGAATCCGGCCAAGGTAAGAAACAGGGCTTCACAATATTTAAAACTAAAAAGATACAGCCTTTATTGTATGCATATCAGTTAGGATTGTTCAGTTTTCATTCTACAAATTGTCCAGAGGACGTGCGTCCCCTTGGCGGGAAGTGTTAGTTTCTAACAAAAGTGTGGAGCCGTATCAGCGGGGAAGCGAAACCCGGGGGGGTGGTACTGCCATATATGGGCTATATAGGTATGTCCCGCAGGATTGGGTGTGGCTTTTGTGGTTCTCGATCCTTAAACAGGGTATCATTTTTGCCCATGTTGGCATAGTGTTCCCGATGTGATCTTTAGATAGGGTGCCTAAATTGTATCAGCTTAAATAGCAGTGCGTAAATACCCAGTTAAGCGAAAAACAAATGATCTGTTAAAGTTGAAGCATTGAGTGATGCTAACTTTCAGTAATTTTTACAGAAACGAAATAAAGTTGACCCGTTCAAGCTATTTTAAGGTTTTGTTGTTTCCCTTGCCTAGGGTGCCATTTTTGGGGTTTTGGGCCTCAAATAGGGGATCAATTTTCATTTGATTCAGCCTTAAATAGGGTCAGTGTTTACGATCCTTCGCGGCACACATCTATCCGAAATTTAGGAGCATACCTCACCCTCTCCCCCCCCCCCCGAGAGCGAAACACGAAAATTTGCCGTCAAACAAGTTGATAAGTGTAAAATTTCCACCGTAATGAAGTGGAAAATTTCCCCTTTAAGGTGGCTGAACACAGTATTTGATACCTGTGTTTCATTCACCTTTTTCTCTAAAACCATTGATCCTTTGGTCACCAAAAATGGCAGAAAGCAAGTTAACAACACAAATTCCAGTTTTTTGAGAGTTAAACTGACGTATCTGCCGTTGCCATGGCAACATGATTAAATATTAACAGGCCTTTAAAATCAGTTTTGTTTATTTGCAGAAAATCTAGTCATTAGATTTTCTTTATAAATTGCATGCAACAAGGTTGTAACGATGCTCACAAGTTAAGACTATTTTAATACTATTTTAACAGAGAGGTCTTTAATTATCCCTTATTGAAACGTTCACTGGCTTATCTAGAATTTGCTCTGTTAAAGCCCTTTTTTTTTCAATACTCCAGTTAATTATGTGCTGAAGTATTTTCGTGCCAAGTATCGTAAAATTGTAATGAGTGGTTTTTGAGAAATAGGCGCATCTCCGAGAGACCAAATTTTCATTCAATCGCACTTTTTTGACGTACTGCGCATTTAACTGGGTTCCTTTAGTTACAAATTAAAAAGCTGGGAACTGCTGGGTTCATTACATCGTTACCTTTTTTAACATACCTTAGTAATAAAAGAGGAAAACCAATACTCTGTGTTCAATTATGAAGAAAAATAGTACAGATAGCGCGGACATTGAGCAAATAAAATGATCGCTGTATTGACTCCATGTTTGTTTTATGCAATCCTTGTGCGCGCGCTGAATTGCGTTAGCAAGAGTGCGCGCGAAAACTGTGTTCAACCACCTTAATTTTTCTGCAGTAATGAATTTTTCATGTTTACTTTAATACGATGAATTTCATGTATTTTTAATGGCATTTTCTACCACATTATCAGCCCAAAAAAAAGTTGTGCAAACGCACCAATTGGGCAACAACACACTCCAGAATGAATACTGCCAGTGACAAACGGCACGCTACGATCGCTGGGTAATGAAGTTTTTGTGTTGCATCCACAGAAACCTGGAGCTATTCGGGTTGACAATCTACGATTTTCTAAGAAGAACAAAGATGAATCTA
>BLAZ01000517.1:725962-728462 GCA_014633955.1 Acropora tenuis
GCTAATCAGAAGGGAAGAAAGGGTACTGTTACTACGCAAAATGGCTTCTAAAATAAACCTTGAAAGCGAAAAACTTGTAAACAGGGCAGGTACAAATACTACAGTTGCAAACCATGTAGATGCAGATGGTGTAAATAATGTAGCGACCGCAAGCTCTAGTAAGAAAGCTGGTAAATCGACGGAGTCCAGTGACCTCTCCGAGGTGGATGACAGTTCAGATGAAACAGGGGAGCCACCCAGGGGAACTCGCCATCTTATTTGGCTCGCTGCTGATCAGAAAACTCTGTCATCAGAGCTCATAAGAGAAAATTCTGTCGATTGGGCGTACTTTTTTCCATGTTTGATCTTTTGTAGCCTTTCTATTTTGGTTTTGTTAGTCGCGATAGTATTTGGCCCACGCCAGCTTTCTACAACGAGTGAAATTGATCACGCTAAAGTCTTTGAAAACAAACTGCAAAGTCTTCAATCTGAATTGACTAATCAGACAGACAGGTTTTGGAAGATATTGAAGAACCGCGGACTGGCTCATCTTAGAAGCTTAACCCCTCGACAACCCCTTGTCTTGTTACTGGCATCACCGCCACCGGCACATGACGTGACAAACTGCCTAGCAGAAAAACTAGCCGAAGCACTTGATCCAAAACACAAAAAAAATGTGGCACAAGTTGATGGTATAAAGGTTAAAGGTAGTCCTGGAGAGAAAGTAAAGAAAAGCATGGATGACTTGCTCAAGGAAAAATTCCA
Organism: Acropora tenuis; assembly: GCA_014633955.1. Classification (NCBI taxonomy): domain Eukaryota; kingdom Metazoa; phylum Cnidaria; class Anthozoa; order Scleractinia; family Acroporidae; genus Acropora; species Acropora tenuis. The sequence goes on from BLAZ01000517.1 coordinate 726,707, forward strand.
ACAAGGTCACAGAGCAGCAGTTATACAACATCTTGAGCTTCTTCCACCTCCATCACCATTATTATTTTACTCCTATTGCGATGACCAGAATGCACCCCATAAGCATGTTGCAATCATCTTCACTGTTCACCTTCCAAGTGAACCAGACTCGTCACTACCGGCAAAGGAAGCAGAAGGGATGGTAGAGAAATATCTGTCAGAGGAGGTTTGGGCAAAAGAGAATCAGGACTCAGTTGCTGCTTTGTTAAGCCGTGTTGCTGACACAGTAGTGCTCATGAATGGTGAATCTGGAGAACTTGTCAAGACTTTGTGTTCCTAGTGTGTAGAGTTTGTGGTGGATTGTTCAATGGAACTCTTAGAGCTTGGAGAATGTACATAGTCTAGTAACTTCATCCTAATGTTGCCAATAAAATATTTGATCACTTCTAGTTTATAAGTATTGCACGATAATTATTATGGTGCAATACCAATAAACTAGAGGTAATCAGAGATTAGGAAGTGCATTCAAAGTTCATATGGGGGCAAAATAAATAGTACAGTAATACTACATTCTTAGGGATTGACATACTTGACTAGTTCATCTTGCATGTTTGACTATCATGACTTTGAGAAAAAAAAAGTTAATTTCAGTTCAGACTCAGCTAAGCCCTTTTGTTCAACAAGTTTACCTTAATTAGATATCTAAAACATAGTTATGATTATTAACCATGGCCCACCTTTCATCTTTATCTCCCTTGTAGTCTTTGTTTTTGCCTTTTCACTATTTAAACACAATATGCCTGTCTTCTTTACCCAGAAAGTTCAGAAAATCAATGATTAACTGACACTTTTTTGACTCAACTTCAAGAGTCATCTTTGAAGCTTGTCAACGGACGAGTTGATATCAGCAGAAAAAGGCACCACTTAGGTGGATGTATTTCATTCTCTCCTGTTTTTGTTTTGAAAATATTTAAAAAATAATAGGGAATTGCCTCGTATTTAAAAATCCTTCAGGCTGTAACAGTGTTGTCCTTTCTAAATCTGGGCCTGGATCTCTCCAAGAATGGCAAAGCAGGGGTGAAAGAAGTCAAGAAGCAGAGGTGATGAGTGCTTCCACTCACAAAATTCAAGTTGGCTCAAATACAATTGACAATAGTTGTTGCTAATCACCTGCAACTTGATGACCCACTGTAATCTGTGTTACAATGCACGTGTTATAATAAAGGAATAAATTATTGTCAACTGTGCACGCCGTGAGTTTTCCTCGTTAGATGACCTTGAGTGCAAGTCTTGCATGTGATCTTTCTTTACTTGTCAGACAAGTTGCACCTGCAAGCGTGATTCTTTGAGCATTATATTAATTTTAAAAAATAGCATACAAGTTTTTGGACTTAACTTGTCACAACAAACAGTTAATCATGTTTTTTTTTTCTAATTTTGATAAAAAGATAAGTCTTCAGGATCAAAACAACGTATTCATTCGGCTTTAAGAAAGACAAATTAGTGCTCAGGGGCCCGTTTCTCGAAAGTCCCGAAACTTTTCGGATACATTTCGGATGACAAAATTCTCTTTGTTTCTTCAAAACGAAGGCGTCTCGAGGCACGAAACTTTGTTTTCGTTTTTATTTCCTTTACAACATATGAAAAAAGCAGCTTTACAGAATAAGCGGGTCGGAGTTCTAGGAATGGCTTTTCGGGCCCGAGAAGTATTCGGGACTTTCGAGGAACGGGCCCCAGGAGAGTAACGTTTTCCTAATTCAGAGCTCGAATGATTTTC
>BLAZ01000517.1:738462-740962 GCA_014633955.1 Acropora tenuis
TTATTGTCACTATGCAGTGGTCCGCAGTTGCCAAAAGGAAAGTGTGGCAAGCACAGAAACAGGTAAAAATGAATTTCTGCTCTGGAGCGGTTCTCATCATAGCTCTTCCACACTTTGTAAACAGACAACTTGTTACCGTATTTGCCCGTGTATTAGTTGACCTTTTACAGCCTAAATATCATTCTAATTACATGAACCTAGTCCTAACCTAAGAAATAACCCATTAAGCAGTAGAGGACGTTTTCGGTGTTAACATAGCCTCATCTAAACACAAGGGGAGTTGGAAGAATTCGACACAGTTTTCCAAACCCTTGACTGCTTCCAACTCCCCAAGTGTTGGGAGCAGTGGAGGCGATAGCTCTCACTACTATGCCACCACTGCTCACAATGGTGCTGATGCACATCACAGTTTCTTTAATTTGTTATTTTTTGAGAGGGAACATTTTTATTGGCCTATCTTACCATGAGCAGCTCTATGGAACCAGTAATAAAGAAAGTCCACTCCAATAAAGCAAAAATACCATGTTCCAGGATGATCCCAAGGCAAATTTACCAAACAAAACTTGTTGTAAACAAACACATAGAGAGTCATAACTCCAACCAAAATAATAACCCTGCAAAATTTAAAGAGAGGATTATAATTAATTAACTACTATAAAATAAAAAGACACTTAAGGCTAACCTAGGGTGTTGCTAAGAATCTACACCTAGCTAATTTCCCTGTATGAAAAAGATATTTTTTGATTTCTCGAATTTAATCAAAAGAACTAGGTATGTGAAGGGGATTTAATGGGGTTCACTGTTCAAAATAACTGAAATAGAAATTAAAAAAGTAGTTATTCTTGAAGAGATTTTTATGTACATGAAAATCAGTGTCTGATGGCTTTTTCGTCGTCCAAAGAGCAGTTCAAGTAAAGGACTAAAATGTGCTGTATTCATTTCTTGCAATAACATATGACTGTGAATTTATGGGCTGTACTTTATGCCATTAATAATATTCTTGATACATACATGGCAGAGCAGGGGGGGAATGCCCCCTTCCATTCCACGTTTCAGAGCAAAAAAATATAGCTAGGGCAGTAGGCAAAACTGATTTAGCAGAAAAAATATACTTTACACTGTGAAGGCTACAAAGCTACCTGAGAAACAAGATACCGGTATCTCTAAATAACTACTTAGTAATGTACTGCCATAAATAGATTACAGGCAGACTGGACCCTGTTCACATCACAAAGAGGTTTGCTTGTTCTAATGAGCAAAGCAAAGCCCATTTTGATAAGTTGAGTTAGGGGTATGTATATATGTGCATTGATTCCTACTCAGTAAGGTCATATAGAGCCCTTCCCCCTACTCCTCATTTCAAAATCCTCCTTGGGTTGATTCCATTCCACAGCTTTGTCCAATGTACTGATACAAACTATGACATTCAAATATCACATCATGATGATGTCATTAAAGTGTCTCCCTGACGTTAAACACAACTAGAACTCCGACTAAACATTATTAAAGGAGCAATGTTTACCTAATTATACAGTTTCATCAGACATAGAGTGCGAAACAATGAGTTACTCAGTCAGTTACCCGTAAGTAACATTTTCCTTACTTGGATAGCTGTGAAAAAATTCCTGCAGAAACAGAACTGAATGCATCATTCAATCTCAACCTTGCTCTTGGAAAATCAGCGAGAAAAGACAATGCATATTCAAATATGATTGCACCTAAGAAGAAAGGAACAGCCTGAAAATGAACAGATAAATAGGAAAACATAAGGCAAGTTTTTAATCAATAATTTTTAAAGGTAAAGGTAGTTCTGTCACCTTGAGAGCTGCTATCGATGGATTATGAACAGGCATAACCATTACAGTACAAAGTGTCCCCTTACTAGCCTAACAACTTTATTTAATACTGTTTGGTTTGGGTTCTGCTTGGAATTTATGTTAATGACACCTGTCATGTCATTAAGTTGATGACCGCACACCGGTAGCTCACTTGGTTGTGCACCGGGCTGTTACGCGGGAGGTTGTGAGTTCGAGACTCAGACCGGACCAACACTCAGGGTTTTTAGAAAGTCTGACCATTTGCAGATGAAATTACAAAGGCAGCACTTTCTCCTTAGTTATTTCGTCTTCTCAGATAAGGACGATAAGCAGGAGGTCCCGTCTCACTATTCCTTGAATGTTGATAATTCTGTGGGACATCAAAAGACCCACGCACTATTCGAAAAAAGAGTAGGCTGCTGTGGCTGTCTTTCGTAGGTGAATGGGGGGGTGGGAGAGACTTGACACACCAGCTGTAAATGCTAGGAGCCTAACAAGCTCCAATTGATTGAGTATAAATAAAATTGATGAGTTGATGATGATGAGTTGGATAACCCTCCAGCCATACCAGTATTTGGCCACAAAACTGACAAATAACATTTATGTCAAGCAAATATCAAATGCATATCAAAACAGAGAAAGGGGGAGATTATATTGATTCCTGATGTTACATCCCTGTTTAA
>BLAZ01000517.1:816045-818545 GCA_014633955.1 Acropora tenuis
AAATTAAAACAGCATTTTTTATCCATCTGATTTGGTAAATACTAAAACAACTATCCCCCTCAGGGTCGGTGAAGAGCGGTGGATATATACCTTGACGCTTCGCGTCTCGGTATATATCCACCACTATTCACCTCCCCTTCGGGGGATAGTTGTATAATACAAAAAAAAACAAAACGCCAGGCATCAGCTCGCGTTTCAAGATGTCAACTAAATCAACTCTGAACATATTTCTTCTGCAAATGTTGAGATGGACTGTTGAGATCATTTTCAGTTTATGATTACTACAACAACTCCATGAATAGTGGCAGAATGTTTCCCTCCCTTGTTTGCCACTGGAAAAAATGTTCTGCCACTTATTTACCATGATTTCAAAGAATATTACTGTTAATTATCTGTTTCATGGATCCCTTTCTGACAATAAATTAATTTTATATTAGTGACTCTCATTTACCTCTGTTGCATGCAGCATTAAGGAAACTGTATCATCTGACACGTTATCCAAACCAGCATCCCAGGCACCAAGAAACAAACGTCCATATATGGTAGCAGTGTCTGGTAACATCATGTCATAAGTACAAAGTCCAAATTCACTGTCCTCTGAAAGCTCTTTGAGTGAAAGTTCTGGTGCATCACACAGTGGATCATAAGGAGAAAACCTTTGCTACAAGACAAGGGACAAAAACATGAGGAGTATTTCCTTGCAGTGACGTTTAAAATTACATTACTTTGAAATCCAATAAATCAGATTGGACATAATTTTCAGTGCATGCAATTAATTTTATTCCAATTCTTGGTGACAATCAGAGGATTTTAAAGCAACTGCACTAGAGGCCACAGTTTGGTAAATGGTTGGATAATACTATGCAGGGGATAAATAATTTATTATTATTTATTATTACTACTATTCACTTGATGAGTACTACTAAACCCTATTGAGTTTAATAAAATAACTTAAGATAGTACGCGCACTCTGATTGGCTGAAAGGAGTGTTTGCATGAGAGTATGTAAACATGACGTAAAGATACATGATTGTAAACACGCCACCGCCAAATTTTCAAAATGTAAGTTTTGTTTGGTCAGTTGAGAATTGCATTGTCAAATCAATGTTGTAGGAAGATAACTTGAGTGGTTGGGAGAATTCTTGACAGTTATACAAACCCGAGACGAAGTCGAGGGTTTGCATAACTTTCTCGTACTCTCCCAACCCCTCTCGTGTTTATATCAGGCTATGCAAACACAGAAAACGTTTTCTGTTGCTTAAATGTAGTGGATAGCAATTTATCCAATCCGGTGCTATCAGTCCTTCAAATAATTAGGGCCTGATTGAAGTTGTTGTACCTAAAGAATGGAGGAAGCCAGTTGGTTGTCTAAGCATAACGAACAACTGAATTTAGGATAACCAAAGTGTATTGGGCAGAGCAAACCACAAGAGAGAGAGTTGAACATGATGTTATTACCTCAAAGTTTGCCTTCAGTACTTTCTTTGCTTTCTTAATTTTTCCTTTCTTGATAAGCTGTGGTTTAGGAGGTAACTTTTGTGGTGTTCGGGGATGTGATGCTATAAAACACCAAACAATAATAATGCAAAATTATATACATAATTTCTTGGACTGTATAATACATATATCTATCAAGTAAAGCTATGATCCTAGCACTTATGAACGCAATTTTTGAAATCGCGTAGGGAAGCCTGAAAAATTGAGGACCTCTAAACAGGGTCCTAAATTTTTCAGGCTTCTCTAAGCAATTAAAAAATTGTGTTCATAACTACGAGGATCATAGCTTCACTTGATTTCATATCCGCAGTTCAATATATGACCTATTTCACATACCATTTCTTCAATAAATATCTATATATGTAATTTAATAAATATACGGTGTGGCATGAAATTTTGGAGGTTATTTTTGTCAATTCTGCAAATTTTCCAGTGATTCACAAATATTAAATTTCATGCAAATTATCTCTGGCAAAAAAAAATCTGCATAAATTTACTCCATTTCCTTGTAATTTACTGAATTTCAATTAAATTGACTGTAAACAATATCACAGCCTTCTTCTTTGCAATTTAAACAAAATGAACAGTATTTGCTGTCTGTGTAAATTTGTAACTCTAGAGGAGGCTATCCACTGAAAAACAAAACATTCATGGCTGAGGTGCATGAAAACCATATGAAAGTGTCCAGTGTCTATGCAAACAGGTCATCTGATGGGACACCATTCTCAAGGGCATTCGTGATGCCACAATTAAGCCATCCTTTAAGAATGGTGGAAGGGCTGCTGGGTTGCAGAGCAAGAGGGAGATCCTACAGTAAATTGTAATCAAATGATAGACCTATAAATGACAGCCGTTTAAATTTGTCCAGCACTACATTTAGTGTATACTAGTTTGCTATGTGTTTTCCAGGCAAACCACCAAACTTATGCTGTAGCTTTGGGTAATAATGGCCAATTTGTGGCATTTATTAGTTAAAGAATACATAAACAAAAATTAATGTCAA
>BLAZ01000517.1:823545-826045 GCA_014633955.1 Acropora tenuis
TATTCTTTTGCAAAATGCAAGCGACATTTTTCTTTTGTTTTGTACACAAATATGGCCGTCTAATAACGTGAATGGAAGCCAAGAATTCACTCTGACGAAGGGCTAACGTTCGAATTAATTGTCAGCTTTCCAAATCTTTTGCGGTAGTAATTAGACCTTTGTCAACTCGTTTGATAAAACCCTGCTTCAAATTATGTCTGAATGACAATTTAGGGCTCTACTGGAAGGTCTCACCATTTTGCTTCTATGAATGTTAGAAATTTACGCAAACTGTGAGGCCATCGGTGTCAGGAGTAAAAAAACAACCGTAACTTTTAAAGTGACATTTCTGAGCGCTGGATCTTGTTGATGTAGACTTAGGTGAAGAAACGTTGATTTTCAGTGGAAAGCAACAATATTAAAGTTTTTTTTTTCGGTTTGCAGTTTTTTCCTCAGGAACTGCCAGTTTTTCAACGTCACTTCGCACTGGCCAATCAATAACTGCAGGGTCGGTTTCGTTGACAACAACAGTGGCCTTCTCGACAGGTTAGTATTGAATTTGTGCTTTCTAATTTTGTTTCCTTATTTTCTCATTATGTTTTTTTATGCTTCTCAGTAACAGTTGATTCAACAATATCAGTCAACGCTACAACAACAACAGTTAACTCTATTCAGCCCACGACTACCCTTCAAGCGCATTCTTCATCAGGTCTGTAAAATTATTTTGTTATGGAGAGTATCTTTGGAGAAAGCGTCAAAAATTTGAGTTATTCGAACAGCGGTTCTTATGTTGGCCCAATTTGATGATGAGGATGACGTTTCGAGCGTTAGCCTTTCGTCGTCACTTTCCGATTAGATGACGAAGATCACGTTTCGAGCGTCAGCCCTTTGTCTTTCGCTCTGACGAAGGGCTAACTCTCAAAACATCAGCTTCGTAATTTCCTGATTGCGATAATCTGACCCTTATCAATTTTCTTGACTGCAAATTTTCTTTCACTAGTACTTCTATCTCGGATTCTCCATCGCAGTCAGCCATCAAAATAGTCGATGCCGGATTTTACAACCCTGAGGGTCGTTAATATTTTTAGTTACCTAGCCCATTTAATCACTCTTTTCCCAGTGTAACCCAGACGGCAGTGTAAAAATAAGCTCAGTTGTGTTATTTTTATGACCGAAGTATTGGTCACAGGAAAGCCCAAAACAAATACAATTGATATCAAGGCAAATGACCCCACTGAAGGGACGTCACTCAAGGCGAAGCTACTGTACATCTTCTTTGCTGCGTTTGGCGGCGTCGTTCTTCTTCTAGCAATTTGTGTGGCTGTGGTCTGCCGGTAAGGGTACAACTTGTATCTTTAAACTTTGTAGCCTAGTACAGTCGTGCCAATCAAAACAATCACTTTACTTACGTCAAGAACCCTTAAGCAAAAGCCTTTGTTCCTCCTACTGGAGCTTCAAGTCAACTTTTTCCCAAGAAGATTTAGTTTTAGAATTCTCAAGGACCTGTTACAATACCAATCAAATAGCCATTCAAGGAAGAGCTAAGACAAGGGATACCTAACGCGAGGCTTTGACAATAGAAAGAACATTTAAAAACATCTCTATGTCGTAAAAGGTCAAGGGAAACAAAGAATCTCCTTTCAAACTTTGCGACAGTGTTCACATGCTCCTGTGTTGTGACGTTCATAGATCTACCACACCCATGCACTGAAGTGCAATGAAGATAAATGGAATGCCAAACAACCTAAACCTGTCAATTAAGTATTCTTGGTTTTCTCACACGTGATCGGGGGCCATGTTTTTTTTAACACGAACAAAAGAAACGATTTGTATAAAAATGGGATGAGGACTAGTTTGAGGCAGCAATATGGCTACTGGCTTCCCGATGGGTTTAAACGGAGGGCTTGCTCATGGGGGAGGGGGTTGGTGTATTGACGTATGACACAGAGAAAAGGAAGAAGAAGTTCTCTCGTCTGATCTTTGGCTACTAGTAGAGGGAAATATGGGACCCAGGACCCACATTCCGGGTGTAGTTTGGAAACGAGAATTTTAATGGCTACAGGGGCTTGGCATGAAGTGTGTGAGGCATTTGATTAGCATATAAGATCAGGCCAAGAAAGGTTTAGTCGATAGTGAAATCTTTATCTCTCTGCTTATTTTAGGATCGGCAAAAATGGAGTGAAGGAGAACGATGTCAGGCCACTGACCATAAGTAGCTTGGAGCTCACTGAAAATCAGAGTTGATATTCATGATTTTCTCACACGTGATCGCAGCAATGGTTTTTAGCTCAAACAAAAAGAATTATAGAAGTGTAGCTTGTAACGGTTTATTTTGACGATGAGGTATACAAATGTAAAACATTATAGCTACCTTATACATTACGAGATTTCCGAGTCATTAACCAATTGAGACATTAACCAATTTAAACATATTTTGCAAACAACCTTCGCTCAGGTTCAAAAAAGCACCTGGTAAGAGAAAAACGCCCCGAGTGAATTGTAAGTAATTAATTTGGTCTGC
>BLAZ01000517.1:941013-944144 GCA_014633955.1 Acropora tenuis
TCACGACAAAGGGAATTTTTAAAGAAGAATCACAAACCGTTGCTTTAGTTTTGACACAATCATCCCAAAATCTGCTTGCAGAGAACTTGCGTCTCAGTGCTACTGTATTTCCATTAACAAGGCAAGCCCCAACACCAATACCTCCTCCATTTGAGTGATATAAAGGCAAAGTATTATATATGATGTCATCAGGATTGTAGGAATGACCAACCAGGTAAGGAATGTTTACTGCTTGGAAATACCTAAACAATTGAAAATATATAAATATTAATAACAAGGTAACTCTCACAGCAAGTAAGTTTTGATAACCTAGGACATCCCATTCAACAGAAATACTCTGACTCAAAGTTCAACATTAAAACTAATAGTATTGGGCATGCACAAAGAGGCTCAGATCATGCACTGTACCCAGATCAAAAGGGAATTTGGAAGCATTGGTTTTCAAGAAGTGTGGGACAAGAAGGGAGATAGCCTCTCTTTTAGTACTACTTCCCTTATCATTGAAAATTGATGATCATCTCACATGGAGCAATTTTTTACTCTCCTTTGATTGATGGTTGCTTTGATGTCTACTGTCCCCACAAAAACGCATTCTTCTCTTCAGACTTCATACTTATGATTGCTTAACCTTATGTTTCCTGTGGGTTTTATTTCTGATGGTAAAATAGAAACCAATATAAAGTTTTCCAGGAATGCTTCATAACACGATAATAATATCATTATTATTATTATTATTATTATTATTATTATTATTATCATCATCATCATCATAACGTCTCCATCACCTTGTATGGGTAAAGACCACAGGCTTGGGGTATCCAGTAGTCCCTGATGTGTAAATATACACCAGCGCATCTTCATATAACAAAAACATAAACAAATGATGTTTTCATAAAAAAAAGACAATATGTAAATTATCTGTACAACAATAAAGATATTCAAAATAAATGCTTTTCTTGGGAAACTTGCTGACAATTACTACAATTTTTGTGAGGGTGAAAACAAACAGAAAACCACAACCAAATCAGGGTTTTGTGAAAATGTGGATTGTAGGACTATAGTGCAAGGTTTTGAATCACCACCAAATGGCCTCATTCTGTGATTCTCAGATTTAAAATATAGTGGTAACTCATACAAATTTATTTACATTGCAGAAAATATTGTTGTTATTGAAAAAAATGGACATACAAGAGTGTAATTTTCATTTTGCATTCTCCATAGTGTTGGACTGCACACATTAAAGAACACTGTGGTATAGCATTTTTGGTTTTCCCAGAAATAGTGCATTAAAGTGCTACATATTTAATAACAAGAAAGCAAAACATAATGCCTGCATTATCATGGCTTTCTCACGTTAAACTTACCATTTGGTGACTTTTTGTGATCAGTCACTGGAACTGCCATAGAACATCTTTCTAATTCAGTAATCAAATCCATTGCTTGGATTATGTTTGAGTTTGGACCATGTCCAAAGTAATAAAACTGAATATCTTTTGGCAGGTTATCACTGATGCCCTTCACTGCAACTGAAGAAAGGGTTGCATAAAATTTTAACAAAATTTATGCTTCAACTTTAATGGGTGACTTTCCAATTTCATAATGATTAAAAAGTGATGTTACTTCAGTAATCACAGTATAGCCAGAATGGGCCCAGTTCTTGTCAGTTTCAGTCTCAGGAATAGAGCAGGGACAAAGCTGCTGTCTAAGGAAAATTTCAGGGCCCTTTGGTCAATGTGAAACTTTGAAGACCAAGCCACTGTTCAAATTGGAGCCCAGAGATAAAGATCACAAAATGCAGTCATTGGTGAACTGATGATATAAAATACTCAGAGCACTTAATTTTCACTCAAGTGGCGTAAAACCTTTATCAAAGTGGCTATTCTCACTAATTTCAATAAACACAAATAACATCATGGATGTAGTTGCATTTTGCAGAACCCTTTCCCCTGTGAGAGGTGAAGGTCAGCCTCAACACCAGGAGCTCTGTGAACGACTCTTTCTGAATAGTGCGGGTTCTCTTACATCCCGCAGAGCTGTGAACACTGAAGAGTTGTGAGAAAGGGTTTGTAGTCAGTTTATCATCCTTATATAAGAAGACTAGAGAGTCTAACCATTTGCAGATGTAATTACAAAGGCAGCACCTTCTATTCAGTTATTTAATGACCCTGAGAGTTGGTCCTGCCAGGGTTTGAACCCCCAACCTCCCGCACGGTAGTCTGATACTCAACCAACCAAGCCAATATGAGTCGGCGGTATTCTGCAACAAATTTCTTAAATTTACCTGCTAACTTGCTTCCATAAATAATTGCCTTGGACTCTGCTACTGTAATGCAGTGCTTCAGTGATTTGAGTCGCAGATTGGTATTGACTAGTGCAGTGATGACACCAAGTTTGGAAAGCCCCAGCCAAAGGCAAACAAATTCTGGACAGGACTCCAGAAAGAGAGCAACAACTTCTCCCTTTTTATAACCTTGTGATTTAAAGTAATTTGCAATTCGATTGGAGTAATCTTCAACATCTTGAAATGTCCATGTTTTGTCCTCAAAGATGAAGGCTGCCTTTTGTGGATGTTTGGCAAGTGTCTGATGAAAAACACCAGCAACTGTAACTCCACTCTTTGCATTTTTCATCACCTTAGCTCTTGTGGCAGACAATGCCCTAAAGTACCTGAATAGGAGAAAAGTGTCATTTTGTATGGGCTTTGCAGACTCCAAACAAAATTTGGCAATTCAATAATTTTGGATAGTAATAATTATTGTTTTAATGTGGTTAAATGAAATTTAGGATAAGTTCGTCTCCAGTCAATGCATCCAGCAGTCTTCTGAACCCTTCATGGTCTGAAGGGTGGTGTCTTGCCAGGTGCTAGCATGTGAGCTCTAGTCAGCATGTTTACAATTGCCTGATCTGCTGATCTTTGTTGACCAATGCTATGGTTGCCTATTTCGCCAATTCAGATCCTATTCCTTTGCACTCCTCATAGGAATCAGGTCATGGTAGGTATCTGGTTAGGAAAGTTTCCCCACTGAAGTTCCTTCAGAGTGATGGTACTGGTTGGTGGCTGTTGGAAGGGTTGGTTCCTACATATAAGATTGCCATGGAACCTCCCTGCTGTGCCTTGTACTTCCTTGCCC
>BLAZ01000517.1:994331-996831 GCA_014633955.1 Acropora tenuis
GTAATAAATCAAAATAAATCAAAAGAAAAAGGAAATAAACCATAGTATAGTATAGGGGGGGTTGAAGTATGGAGTTGATCAGTGGATAAGCTTGTGGACACTTTAATATTAGAACAACCCATAGTTATTGCTATAAATGGGTCATGAGAAATTAAAGCTCTTTTTTTTTCTGGCTAGCGGTACAACTTTTTAACCTCACCAGTCCCATTTGAGTGTCCAGATACTATTCTATCAACTCCTCTGTCATCATCAACATTCCACTCAGTACGACCAGAACCTGAGAGCAGAATGCTCACATCTATCCAGTGTCAGCCAAGAGTATCAACGCCCTATCCTCTGATAGATGCCTTCAGCCCAGGGAAAGGTATGCGTTGGGTAGGCAGCCCCTGGCTCTTAATTAATTTTACAAAAAGACGGAACAAAATAATGAAGTAGTCATTTCTTTTGGACAAAGCTTTTTGGTGTAAGGCTTTGCATTATTTCACATGTTACACATAATTTACATGGACTGATCACAAGGCTAGAGCTTCCTCCATTCAATTTGGAGCTTGCGCTTCCAATGGCCTCCAATGGACTGAGAATCAAAAGAAATTTTATATTTTAAGTGTACTCTTAAGGTTTACATAACTTGAAGTGTAAAGCTTTTTAAATCTCTCAAATTTTTCCATTTTCTATTTTAAGAAGCAAGGGTGGCACAGTCGGCTAGTGCGCGGCCCTGGTGCATAAGGTCCCGAGTTCGATCCCCGGATCTCACATCCTTGTTTCCACTTCTTTCCATTCAGTGTAGCTTAAAAGTAGCTTTAAATACCCTTATAAACGGAGCATTGATTGGGAAGAGGGGGGGTAAGATGAGCGCACTGTTGGCTTCCTGGGAGAGTACTCTCTATGAGAGTAAAGGAACTTCCGACGTTAAATAGCGTGTACCTTTACCTTTACCTTTACTTTCTACACAGTTTAAATATCAACGATGATCTTTTCGTCTCTTTTTAGTTTAATTACTAGTTAGTATTTTATCACTGTTTATTGATTGATTACTTTTGTTTTTTACCTTTGTTATCGGTATGTATGTACACATTTTAATGAATACTTAGGCTCCAGCTGTCATGTGTATTTATTGTCTTTGTGAATTTAATTTTCACCTCCAATTAGATTGGCTGGGGCAATCATCTGAAAACAGACTCTTTCATTCCGCTTGGGGATTTGAATCTACAACACATACGGGTCTTCATTTTCAAGGTGGATTGTTGCCTAGCAACTCACATTCAGGCCATCAATATGGATACCCACAATCATGGCACTGTGCTGTTACTTCACCGCAAAAATTGAGGTAAACTGAAAAACGGTTATTTTTTTCTAATTACAAAATTGTTTAGCTATTTTCAAATTTCATGCTCCCTAATTTCTGTTTGAATGAAAGGATTAAGTTGTCTTGTTTCATTTATCAGCTAAATCATCTGGAAATTGGCTAACAAAGACCATCTGTTTACATATTATTTACGTGTTTACAGTTACAAAAGAGGTGGAGTCACAAATGCAATCGACTTGGTGTTCACTATATCTCCAGAACAAGTTGAACTTTGATTACTTAGACTTTTTTTATGTGGCCTGAGTTGGGAAGACTGATATCTTTATCCACGGCATCCTAAAAGAAACAAATTTTGCTCAGTGAATAAATCTGCTTTAGGGAATGAATTGATTATTTCTAGACATTTTCTTGGCACTGAATTCTGTATTTATTTCTAGTGGTCAGAGCTGCTGTGGCAATGATTATTGGAATCCAGGAGATTCTTCAATTATGGATGGGGTAAAGTTAAAGAACATGTTTATGTGTACAAAATGTTTAGCATTTCAGTTTATTTGGAGACATTTTTATTGTCTATGTTTCAGGTCAGATTGAACCTTCAGGCCAATTTGTTTCAACCCAGGTCAGTTTGGCGCAAGTACAAAACACAGGTCACAGGTCATTGTTTTACCAATACAGAAAGTACTCTAAAGATTCATTAAAGCTAACCTTAGGCCTAAACAGAAGGTTATATGCCTAATGTTAGCACTTGTAAATGGTTAGGGTTGTTTCTGAATTGCTTGAACAACAACTGGTGACCTGTGTTTTTTGTACATGCCACAAACTGCCCTGGGTTGAAGCAAGTTGACCTAGGTTGAAACAAAATGACCTGGTTTGGAAATGAATTAACCTAAGGATCAAAATGACCTGCAACATGCACATTGGTCACTCAGTATAACCTCTGAGAACATGGCAGGTGATCTAGCTGAGATGGTAGACTATTGATTTATGTTTTTAAAGTAGGTATTAGATTCACCTGTGTTGGTATTGAATGCTCCAAACCCTTCATAAAATGGAGAGGGAAGTCCTTATAGTCATAAGTATGCAAAAATGACGATGAAAATCTTAAAGAGGCTGGTAAAAAGCACTCTCACTATTATTTGCAATAATTAGTTGTAACTTTTTTCAGTGGTGAATTAATCTTAGTGCTAGTGGAAT
>BLAZ01000517.1:1083677-1086177 GCA_014633955.1 Acropora tenuis
TGGACGTTTTGGCTTTCGGCAAGATGTGAAATTTTGGGGACCCCCAAGAAGAATATTTGCAGCATAGAAGAGATTCAACGACAACCATAACTGACACCTGGGTCCTGGGTTCCAACAGCGAGCCCCACTGGTGGATCGGAAATATACTCGCCACTGTGTGAACCCTGGTTTGAAGCAAACATGCAATTCTCCTCGTTTGTTTTAAATGCCTCTTGTTGTATTGACTAGTTCCCTTTGAAAGGCAAGAGCTGTATTACGAATATCTTTTTTATCTGTACCCTAATTTAATTAAAAAAATTAATAGAACGTTTTAGGGTGCGAGTTGTCTTTAATTTAGAGATTTAATGATTAAAGAGCTCGGAAAATAGTCGCCCACTCGCAAGACTCGGGGAACACGCCACGCGCACTCGACTTCAATTTGTATTTCGGCAAGAGGACTGAACACGAGCGAGTAAACTACACGCGCGAGACTTGGAGGACACGCGACTCTGAGTTTCGCGCGACACGTGTATTTTTCCCGCTCTGTTATTTTTTTGCCGAGATTAGAAGCTATTAGCGGCAGTGTTAGTACATGGCACACTAAAATATTGATTCATCTCAATGTTGTTGTCATGGTCATAATGATTGTTAATTATTGCCATTTATGTCACGCGTCTAACTTCGATTTGGCTCCTTGTGTTATTCGATATCCAGGAGAAATTAAACACTTCGTGGAAGTTTACCAGGACAAAGGTGTGGCTTATCTGGATCTACAAAAGAAGCGCTCTTCCTTCGCCATTCAGTATCTTATATGTGTTACTCCCAGTTGGTTGGTTCCTCAAGCGTGCTGTCCTAGTCTGCCTTCCTGAAGGCGCATTGGTCAGTATATAAAAACACACCGCCGGTTTATCTTTGGCAAATGTAAATCAATATATAATGTTACATTTGCACTTTTTTGCCGGACTGTAAGGGTCAAAATATTAATTTAACTTATCGTGATAATAATGATTTGAAATCCCGTCAACACACAAAATATTCACCTCCACGCATCCCCCCCCATCCACAACATCTTCTCTCAGCGCCTGTGGGATTTTAAAACACTCTTTTCACTCGCATGTTTCAGTCTGATCTTTAAAACACAATCAGTTCTTAGTTTGTTATCTTTTATAGCTTTTCTTCAAAAGATTTACAAAGAGGAACAAGGCAGAAGGCTGGAAGATCAACATGATTAAAGAGAAAGAGGTAACATTGTTATTTTATTTTTCTTGCCAAATCAATGATACCTGATTACACCAAAAAGTCGCGAGAAAGACAGAGCGAAAATGACAAACTGAGAAAAACGGTACTGTTTAGTGACCTTTTTTACACTGTTAACGTCTGGCACAAGCGCTTCGAACTAATGAACCATAAGGAATAAATATCAATTGCTCAAACTTTGTCATCTTAATTACTAGCCTTTCACTTCTAACATACTCGTTTAAGTTGCCTCTAACGAATGGACTCTCTTTTATTTTATCATGTGTTAATAAAGGTGCTCTTGTTGTTGGCTTTTTTTTGATAGAGACGAAAGGTTATTCGCCGTCTTGTTTTGAGGTACCTGCGCCAGAAAGAGACTGGAACTGACTCCAGCGAGGCAGATGAGGAAGACTGTGAGGAGACTGTGGCGTAAAGCACAAGAAGAAGCTTGGGAACTAAAGTATCAGGAGGTTTATCATAGAGGTGGTGTGAGAAGGGGAAGTTTTAACAAAAATCATCGTTCGTTGTATACGTCGGTAATATTTTTCATTTGGGAAAATTAGTTTGTGTGAAAGGAAACAATAACTCCTCTCTCTCTCTTTCACTTTTTATCTTTGACATTTTTGTCCATAGCAAAAGTCGACATATGTTTGATGTAAAAAAGGTGCTTTCAAATATTGCACTTATTGTTATTTTTTGTTATGGACAGCTTCATGTCTGGAGTTGATATTTCCGCATCTTTCTTTTTAACGGCCTTTAAAAGCCTCTTTAAAGGCCTTTAACGGCCTTTCTCTTTAACGGCCTGGTTAAATAGCGAGTTCCACATCCAAAACAGTGTTTAAAAAAACCCACAAAGACATTTTCTCTTCGAATTAAAATCACGTACGAAGTTGAAGAAAAATAGGGACAATTTGAATTTTGTCTGGAAATTGCTTGCTACAGTTGCCTAGCAGTAACGCAAATAAGACTAAGCAATTATTAAAAGAGATGAGAGATTTTAGTGTTATTCAAACAATTTGATAAACGTCAAGTTACCACCATAAAAAAATTAAAAATCTGATTTGCAAGTTAGCCCTTCATCAGTAATTGTTTTGCTACCACAGGCCCAGCCACAAAAGGAGAGGAAACATCCTCGCAACCCCTTGTGTATGAAGAAATAGGTAAAAATGTTGGTTCTCGATGTGATCAAACTAGACATGTGTGTGTTGGGTAGTTTCCATCAAGAGATTAATGCAGGCAGGGTAATTCGTCGGCGCAGTCACCTCGGAGAACTTGAAATCTTATT
>BLAZ01000517.1:1153663-1161163 GCA_014633955.1 Acropora tenuis
AAAACCCATATATAGTAAAGCCCATATATGGTAAGGGTGAGGAATTGCTATGCTAACGGAGAATGACAAGGCTTCGCAGTACGCTACGAGAAAATTTCAACCCTTATCTTTTACTATAATTACAGATTGATTTACTCCAAGTGGGCAATATTGGTTTTCGAGCACATAACGTACACGATTCGAACAGTAACTACTTTTATCACACCCTCCATTGCTGCACTATTAATACAGACATACCACATTTACACTAGCCTGTACTTGCGGATCCACGAGAATCTATTTATTTAACATACATAACATGCAACCTTCATCTTCTGGCAACGAAACAGAAAAAAACTGTGGTAAATTAATGATATATAGCATTTATATAGCGCATTTTCTATTTATGTATATAAAAACTTGTGTTACAATTTGAAAACAACAAGAATCACAGTTATAACAATTCATTGTACCTGTTTATGAATTAGCTATTCATGGTTACGAATCTCCAAGTTCTCCATAAATTGCATAAATTGTCGGCTAGGCTCAGCTAAGCTTGGGCAGCTGGTTCACGATATAATGGGTCGATGTTCCAGCGTACTTCATTCTTGGCAATGCTGACATTATTTTTTTTGTTGTTTTAATATTTCTTCGCATATGTTTTTTAATATCAGAAACCGAACACAGTTGGGTACAGTAAACAGTCATTGCGCCATCTGAAAAGTAAACAAAACAGCGACGATGTTAAAATAAAAAATCCCTTTGCCCTCTTTTTTAAAACTTTTTAACGACAAGAATCACAGTTTTGGCTATAGCTCTTACCTGTGTAAGACTTAGTTATGTTTAAGATCCTCCAAGTTAAAAATAAAATTCATAAATTGTCGGCCAAGCTACATTAACAGGGTATTCTCCATATTTGCTTAGTTCTGTAGATTCTCACGAGCTTACGCTTCTTGATGTTAAAGTCCAACGGTTATTCAGCTGACTCCAGTAGCATTGGTCATCAATGTCTCGTTGAAGTAAAGCATGGTCAAGAGCATTATCAATTATACGCAAGGTTTTGCAGTCATCCACATATAGCGCAGGTGTATCTGGACTGCCGCAGTCAGGACAAACACTTACGAAAATAACACAAGCACTTATGAAAATCACAAAAACAAGAATAGAGCCTTGTGGAAACCCAGAAGTAACCGTTGACCAAGATGATTGTAGTCCATCAATGATCACTCGCTGTTGTTTATCAGAGAGCTAATCTACGAAAGATGGAATGGCGTTGAATTCACCTTTGCGTGAATGTTGGGGATGATGATTGCTTGGCAACGGAAGTACGTCTGAAAAGAATCTAGAATTAATAAACAAATTGAACCCAGGCCCTCCGTAACGCCGGTCAGATGCTCCAACTATTGAGATACATCTCATATCTCATATCAACTTAATTGATTTTAACTGAATTGAATGAAAGGGAAGGATACCAGACCCTATCGAGGGTATCCGCCCACAACAAGGCCAGACACAACACCGAGAACTCCGTGCCCAACAAGAGCTCCCGGTGAGCTAAAAGCGCCCATATCGATGTTTTGAAATTTTGCTAGCTGAATCTAAATGTCATCGAATTCACTTCAGCGCAAAAAGAAAAAAATATTGCATTAAAGGCGGACTTTTACAGATTTTTTTAAATGTACGAATTCGTATTTTCTTGCGGTTGACCCGCCCCGCTGTTAAGAAGGAGGACGGGCTCAAATTCATTCTCAGTGACCTAGACTACCGATAAACATTTCTGAAAGTCCTCGTGTAATCCACAATAAATTTCTTATTTTGGGAAAGAAACATTAATTTGAATCATAATTTCCGGTCAAAAATAAGAAACAGATTCAACCAAGAACCGGAAACTTAACAGCCTCGCGGAGAGTGAGTAAACTGCAGAAAAAAATAGCCAAGACAATTCGACAGTACTGATGGGAGTGGAGGTGAATGAACAACAATCGAACTAGCGGTGTCGGTAAATTTTAGCGGGCAAGCAAATAGTGGATGAAGAATGAGTGAAACAGTACAGTAAAGAATGGAAAGAGAAAAGAAGGTTGAAGGCAAAACTAAAGCAACTATTGGAAAACAGAGTGCTTTGTGGCGGCTACCGGAAAGGTTGATGCTACACATTGGAGATACATCATTGTAAGCCTTATCAAGTTCATTTACTCTTTCGCTGAAGCTGTAAAAATGAAGCCATGTCTCGTACAGTAAAAAAAAATCATCTCTCTTCTTTCACTTCATAAGTGATTTTCTTGAGAGAAGTTTCATTTCTGAAGACTTCGGGGATATCATACTCTAATGTAATACAGCGACAAAATCACACGAAATCTCAGCATATTTACGACTGTAGTTGAGGGGAAGCAGTCAATATGAGCCACTGAATGATAACAGTTCGAACGTTTCCAGTTTTGTATGCTTTCTAGGATAGACATAACATCCTATTTCATCCGGCTCCCCTCACCTTCCTCTTTGTTCTTACAGGTTCTTATAGGTTAATCGGTCTTATCATGTCCTCTTCTTTGAAGCAGAGTCTTTCTTGGCACCCACATCTTCCTCTTCTCAAACAAGTCGACTTGATCTTCTTCTTTAATTTGTAATTTGTAATAGTTGTATGCATACTCATATTTTTGTCCGATTCGCTAGCGTTCCCACATCGCGCTGCAACGCACTTTTCTAGCACGTTTTCGAATAAAGATCACGATTCATTATAAGAAAAATCATCAGCCTGTAGCTTCGTGTTCCTTATCTACGTCACAGCTTCTGCTGAACCGAGAGGAGACTAATGCGAATAACGGAACAAAATGGCGCTTTTGATATAACTCGAGAATTTCTTTCACCGAAGTGCACATCATGATATTTAGATTCAGATGGGATTAAAAAACAAACGATATGGACACTTAAGCTGGGTTCTCCTCTATAGAGTGCCCCCTAGCCCTGAGGTAATCTGCACAACACTTCAGAAGTGGACCACTGATACCAACATTGCATACCTTTTGTAGCAAAATCATGATGTTGTGGCAAACATAGTCAAAAGCCTTTGATAATTCCAAAAAGACAACATCAGTTTGGCGACCCTCATCACTCTAATTCTTTAGTCCAGTGATGGTAGGTTAGTACAAGTCGAGTAGAACAAGAAATTCCTTGGATAAATCCGTGATCAGTAGGTTACAAAGCTTCTTTTACCCTTCCTTCTTTACCTTATGTCCGCCTGTTGTGAAAGAAACCTGTTCCAAATTTAAACTAGGTCTTCCACCGTACAAATATTAATTATTAGGCCCCATTTCGGGATTTTCAATTAAGCTAATTTGTAGTGTTTGTTAAAAGCGTTGATTGTTCAGTTTCGCAGTTTGTCGTAGAAATTTTTTCATCGACGATGTCTTCACCCTCCTTTCAAGAGCTTATTTCAATTTTTTGGAACTTAATTTTTCTAAACTTGGTCTTTTTGCTTAGCCCACTTAAGACGAGATAAATTTGATACTGCATACATAAGTTAGTTTCAGTTGTCATGTAACTTGATATCCTGTTAATAACTGTCAAGGGTTTTCTATGGCAATTCGTCTTTCTTGGCTGACCGAAACTGTTTTAATAGAGAAAGTTTGAGTCAATCTGAAGTAAACTGCACTAATCTTCTGAGATATTTTCACCCTACCCTCTTGTCTCCATACTCATGCTTATTTATGTCACAGATCGATTTCTACCAGGGGTGTCTATCGTGAATATTCTGCATTGAGCACGAGCTGAAAAATATTCTTTATATTTTTTGCGAATAGAGTCCCAGTTGTGTCAATAATGATGATTGTTTCGCAATTTAGAACTCTGAAATCTTTACAATCGTTCATTCAACCATTGCTAAGAAACCATCATCATATCATCTCATGCACAAGTGCATTCAACATTGTTCCATCTCATGATCACGTATAGAGAAAATCTTAGCTATTTCAGCAATGAAGAGAAAAAAAGGCATCAGGGCATTAAATCCAATTGGATACTAAAGGCTAGTATGAGATTTGAAATTTTGAAGCGTGCATCCGGGAAAATCAGTCGCGGAGACACTCTGCATTAGCATTTTCGTTTAAACAAACGGAAAGGGTTAAAAAAACTACAGTAGGCTTAAATTTGACGCAAAATTAAATAAATGTACGTGTACTAACTAGTTATTAGCTCATTCCTCAATGATAAGCCCAAACGTGCCATCAAATCAAGAGAAATATTAAGCAGTAGTAAAAAAGTGTTTCTGTCAGAGATAAAGCGACACTTTTTTTAATTCACTTTTTTTCCACATGCCTGCCGAAAATTTAAGCGATAATTGGCCAGTTAAGCTCTATTTACAAAGCGTGGAACTAGAGAGCCTTTGTATTTGGGACTCAGCTGGTCCTTAGAAGGGGATTTCACCTTGGTGCATCTCAATGCAAATCGAGTAATTATTCACAGGGATATAATTACAACATCTTTTCATCGCGTATTTCAGTCGGTTTCGCTTCAGAGCGTATAATGATAGGTTGAACAGAAACTTTAAAAGCGTTAAGAATCAAGAGTCTTTATTAAGCGCATTTTAAAATGGCGTTAAATACTGCAGCTTGGCTGATCGATAACTTCCGAGGAGATGTTCGTGAAAGACTCGCGTTGGTATTCTAATTTTGTTGACTCTTGTTGTCAATTCGTATTTCTTGAAGTGAAACAGAAGATTCACCGGATGCTGTCTGGAAATGAATTAAGAAAAATGACCAAATTACGCTCTTAAATATACAAATGGCTGTGTTGTTTGTTGGATATGAGACTGGTTATAGCCAACTCGGCGCTACGCGCCTCATTGGCTATTTACCATCTCATATCCAACGCACGCTCATGGAATAATTGTTAAATAGACTCTTCAGTCTCTTTCTACAGCTGCCCATTGTAAACTGTTCTTGGGATAAAATTGGATCAATGGCCATGTGCTGCAAACTGTTCCACAGGAAAACAAGAGCACTGAAGAGATTAAGAGTTGAAGTTTACAGGTTGCAAGTAGGAAAACCTTTTTAAAACATGACAAAACATTGAAGTCATTTAAGATATATATACCTGGCTGCAATTTCTCTCCTCGTTTTCTTCAGGTACTGGCTGCCTGTCGCCCCTTTGAAGCGAGATTGTCCACTTTTCATATTCGAAGAAATGTTTCAATGATTTGCGGTATTTCCAGGCAAACAGCAAAATAATGAAGGACAATGCAAGAATAGCCAGTGTGCTTGTGGTATCGAATGCACTCTTCAAATGAAGTTCAAAAATTTGGCCGACCGATGTCATTTCGTCTTCAGTTACTTGCAATAGTTTTCTGGCAAAAAATCCTATGTTCACTTAATAGTTTGTTGGCCTCCTCTGTGTTTTAATATGAGTGAAGACCATGAGACAACGAAACGTTTGAGAAGGAAATACTTGGCATTTACCACTTAATCACAACAGCTTTTTTCTAAAAAAATACTGATATCTTATTGGCTGATTGGTAGAACTGTTCAAAGTCGATTTAAATCAACACAAGAACAAAAAGACAACTGAAGACAGAAACACTTTTTGGAATAAGGCAGAAACGTTCAGTTACGCTTGGACAAAACAAGTTATAAAGTCCTCCTTCGTCTATAAAATACGAAGTCATGAAATGATTCTCTTTTATGTCAGAAAACACGAAATCAGAAAATTTGCTGTTTCATCTAGTTTTGTCAATTCCTCACCCACGCCTCTCAGTTTTAGCAAACATCCCACGCTTGATTTGAGCTAAATTTAGCCCCAGTATGCTATTTTTAGGAACCGCCATCGCTAAATTGCTGACGATTACGGATTGTAAAGCGAATAGTAAGGGTTTTGATCAATATTAGATCAAATTAAGCATAGATGGAAAAAAATGGAAACGTTCACAAAGAATGACAATGTAACGTCGTATACAACTTAGTAGGGGACTTAAAGAAGCCACGACGGCTATGGCAGTTGAAACGTCATTTAAAAATAAATATTTCCGCAATGGCGATTTACTGTTGGGTGATCACGTTGTCGTTAAACCTTAAATTTAGAAATTTCACGTTGTCGTTTCGCAGACCACGTTAACCAAACAGATTGATTTCTGGCGTTGTCTTTGCCGTTGCCGGTCGTCTTTGCTTATAAGCTCTCTAATCATGGCAACAGGTCCTGGACTGAGCGGAGTCAAACGAGGGATTAACTAAATCGGACGACCTTGAAGCGGGAGTCCGATTTGTTAATCAACAACGGTATAATTAACAGACAGAATTGGACGTCACGAAGTCCTGCTACCAATTTATCATAAATATTATACTTTCCGAGAATCTCAGAGGACAAAAAGCTGGTGGAAAATTTGGAAAATTCTCTATTTTATGATTTTGTTTGAAATTTTGGTTTTTGAGACTTTTTTTGTCGTTACTATGGTCATCACATTATTATATATTGTATTGTGACTGTTTAATTTAAAATACAGTTTTTGTTGGGATTGGTTTAAATTTATACAACTGTCCGATTATGTGATAGGATGCCAATAAGTGGAAAATACATGGTCTTTTAAACCAATCACATTTGAGAAAAGTGTAATATTTTTTATTAAGAGGAAAATTCAACCCTTGGCCATAATTACAGATTTATTTGCTCGAAGTGGGCAATACTGGCATTCGAGAGCACACAACATACTCGATTCGAGCAATTTCTACCTTACAAGCTAGGTGTTTTGTAACGGAGGGAAGGGAGAGGGAGCATTATCTCACTTGCCTAAGAAAGAATCCTTGTAGGATGGGCTACATTTTGTCTTGAGTTTCTTGTTTTCTGCTAAAAACTCCAATGTTCACTTTGTTGGTCTATTCTTTCTCCTAAATAAAGGCAACAAGGCAACGAAACCTTTGAAAAAGTAAGCGAAACTACTCCTCTGCCCAATCACAAAACAGCAGGTTCTTAAAGTACTGATATCCTATTGGGTGATTCATAGAGCTGATTGTTTGTTTTATAAAACAAACACTCAGGCACCCGGCTGAAACTTTCGTCTCAAATTTAGCTCAAAAATGTGCTTAGTCAGCTATTCAAGCCCGTGACCCGCTAGCCTTGAGCTAAATTTAGCCCACAGTTTGGTATTTTTAGGCACACATGGACTACGAGCGATTAGCCAAATAGTAAGGTTTTTGATCAATATTGGACCCAGTTAAGTATGCAAGGAAGAAGATTGGTTCAGCGACCGAGAATAAACGTGGTATACAAGTTAAGACAAAAATTCAAGCTTGTCTTTTGAGATAACTACAGACTTATTTATTCGGGCAATACTGGTTTCGAGAGCACAACATATACAATTCCAGCAGAGTGAACGCTTCTCCCACACCGTCTATTGATAATGATAAAAAATAATAAAAACGTGTGTGGTATTCTGTGATGGCAACGTCCATACGACATTTACATGAAATTGTGAACCTGAGAGAATGACACAAAAGCCCATATTTCACCCAGACCACTGGAGAGCTCGCTCCCGAATCA
>BLAZ01000517.1:1223471-1225971 GCA_014633955.1 Acropora tenuis
AGCACTTGTTGAAGACCATTGAAAGTGATGATGTAAGTTTTGTTGATTTAGCTGCAAGAGTAAAAATTTTTTTCTTTTGTGGTTCTTAGAAATATTTATATGGAGATAGTAATGAAAAGTCATATTGATTTTATTTGGTTTGTGGTTGGTGTATGTACATGCATTGCACATGTATGTAATTGTGAAAGACACTGTTTAATGTCTCCTAAGATTTGGATGCTTGAGAGGCTCATCTTTTACAGTTTTACTTGTACATAGTTCTGTAATGTCCCGCTTATTATTCAACTACTATTTAAATCTGTTGTTCCCAACAACAACAGCTGTTGATATTAAATTAATAATAATAATGGTGATGATGAAAATGACTCAAAGTTGATCATGTTGTTGTTTCATGACCAGATTATTACTAGTGATAATAATAATTGTTACTATGCCAATTATTTTTTTACCTTCAGGACCTACAGATTCTTTGTCTAGCTGATCTGGAGGCCTTGTGGAAAAGCATTGCAGAGCATTCGAACTATCGTCAGACGTGGATTGCTGAGTTGGATGCCACCTTAGATCAAGTAGAAAATGACAGGGCAAATCTGGTGTGTGGCTCTTTAGCAGTTACTGCATTTAGTGCATAGTCCTCCAAGTAACAACTAATAATGGTAACTTTATTTACCCTTGGAAACTGGTTAGGGTTGATTAGGCCAGTCCTTATAAGTTGAGTATAATAGCTAAATATCCCAAGCCAAACAGAATAATTCACTACAAATTAAACTAAACCAAATCAAGTCAAATCGAATCAAATTAAATGTTGGCCTTTTAAGAGGAGTACATATCGAGGGAAATACCTCTGTCAGAACAGAATAGGGATCAGAACGAACCATCATTATTAATTTCTTGCAATTTGCAACAATTATTGCCCGCGAAAGGGACCATACAACTGTGAACTTTTCTTTCTTGACCTATAAGAATATTAGCAAACATTGGAGAACCAGTCAGATTTTGCCACCGGTACCACAAATCATTACAGACAAGAATCACTAGGAATTCACACACCTTACGTAACTCTTTCTCTGTTTTACATTAAAAGGTAAAATCATCTTGTGTTAGACAGAATGGTAGGAGAAGGATTGAGTAAAATACATGTAACGACTTTCTATCTGTTTAACTTAATCAGATTCGGGAGACACTGAAAGGTTTCAGCAAAATTCTGGAAAGAGTAGCTCACCTGATGCCAGCTGATGTACACAGATTACTAGAGAGGGAAGCACAAGATGTGAACTCCACTATTCTGATGAACCGAAGAGCTTACGCTGATCTTATCTCAAACTTACTGACAGGTATGCTGATTTCATAACTGATGTGTTGGTATGTTTAATACTCTTATGATTTATTTAAGCATGTCTCACAAAATTTAATTATACAAAAATATTATTAATTACTGCAGAATTACACGTACATTGAATTTTGAAAAAATTGTATTGTTAAAGCTGATGTTGAGCGTGAGAGACAGTGTTACATTGGTTGGGAAAAACGCGTGGAAGACTGGAGAGTCTTGCAGTGCAAATTGGCTGTGAACAAATTCAGGTCAGTCCTTTGATTATGCTAATAATTTACTATACTGGTTTGATTTTATCTTTTGAATACAGACGTGAGAGTCCCCTTCACAATTAACCCCCATCCCCACCCCCTTGTAACACTAAAGATACACTATCAGAGACTGGGACCTGTCCAATAATTTATACGTACATGTGGCTGAATAATGAGGTGCAGGGACGTTGAATAGGCATCACAAGATGTCCTGTAGTATCTTCTTAACCTATACAGCTCCATGTACAGTTGCACTGTTTAGTTGGGGTTCTGGTTCTGGTTACGGTCAGGGAGACACTGTATGATGTGTAAACAAAGTAACGTCAGAGTCATTATAATGGTGAGTTGGGAAGTCCTCTCTGTTTGATAAAATATTCTGTTATAATTTTAATTTTGTCATGGTGAGCTTGTTGCTGGTAATTCAAACAATAATTTATACCCTGGAAACATCCAAATACCTTTTGCTCTCGAACAAGATTGAGGCAATCTTTTCTCTTTTGTTTAAATTTTAGTGATTTCATGAACAGTTCTTTAATCAAAGATCCACCAAAACTGAGACAAAAGTTTGAGTTGTTCACAGCAGAACAGCGTTCCCTGAACAAGAAAAGATTAGACCTTCTAGACTCACTGAGGTTTGTTTTGCAACTACATGGTAAAGTAGCTTTTACTTCATAAAACTGCTGGAAATGTCATACATGACTGCAAGATTAGACCGTCTTGAATCACTGAATTTACTTTTAATGTAATGAAACGCTTAAAAATCTTGAATTCTTCCGTCCTTTTTCGCAGAAATATGAGGCCACCAAACGCGACCAAATCGGCTGTTTATCAGTGGAACACTGCTCTTATGGAAACATGTCGCCAACTTGGTGAGATCATCTAAAGGAAAAATAAAGAAACACCCTACAAATAAAACATG
>BLAZ01000517.1:1291099-1293599 GCA_014633955.1 Acropora tenuis
CTGGATAGTCAGAACACATTTTGCAACCGTGCTGACTTTGAATAATTCAGAAATGACTGCGGAAACGAGAAGTGATATTTTCAGATGACGTTCTCGCTGTCGTCGACGTCGTGTTTGCGTAAACTCTCTGGTAAATAGCCAACGAGGCGCGTAGCGCCGAGTTGGCTATAACCAGTCTCATATCCAACAAGCGTGAATGGAATAATTGTTATATTTGAAGTACGAAATACGAGCGGAAAAAGCGAGAAAATCCGAGCGAAATCGAAAAATGAACTTGATGAAGATGCGATGTTGTGTAAACCACCTTGTGGACAGCAAGACGTAGGCTCGTCAGAAAAAACATTTCTTGCCTTTTCGCGTACTTCTAACGTCGGCATTGATCCAAACTTTCCAAAAATTTTTTTTTTCTTTCTTGGCTTTATTCAGAGGAAAATTACGGTTTCCGGCGAAAACACTTTCAGCTTAGCAACGCTCAGCGGAATCATTTACCATATAAGGTCAAACTAAGGTATATGAGCTGATAACCATGGTTGAGTAAACCAATCAGAGTACGCGAAATGCATTATCCGAGGTTGAGAATTTAATAAGTGCTATTATAATAAAATTCGCTGAACTTTTGCTTTGAATTTCCCCGAGAATCATTAATGCTTTGAGAAGCTATATCAAACACTCGAAAGAGAGTTTCATCAGATATCCAAGCACTTCGAAGTTGGTTAAAAAAAAATACTCGGCTAGGCCTCGTTTTTGCAATCCACTTCTCAATGAGTGTCTGGATATCTGATGAAACACTCTAGCCAATCAGAGCGCTCCAAAAGCACTATTCACGTTGTGGTATATACCAAAACGCATTAGAAGCAATATAAGCACGGCGCCTTCGAGAATTGTTGGTGCGCTACTCCAATATTTCCACCAATACTGACAACGCAATCATCAGCTATGGAGCCTTCATGGGTTCAATTCAGATCCTACTTCAAGAAATGAAAGAAATAGTAATATATTTAAAGAAATCATCATTTCATTGATTCCGCAAGCTTAATCTACTGGGCGTTGGCAGACATACACTATCGAAAGTCTTCGGACCCGGAGTCAGAAATCCTGAGGATTTCAAAAATGCATTTATATCTTTTGTATTAAGTACGGTTGATATAGTTTACAAGGTCAAAGTTTATCTCCATGGATTATGAAGTTTAAGTGTTTCGACTAAGTTGATTAATACTTCATTCTGTCGCAGATGAGAGGGCGAGAACTCATGCCCTAACATCACCAACCCAATGAAAATTCACGTTTGAATTCTCACGTTATGGGAGCATTTGCGATGTAAACGGAAGACTTATTTTTTCTAGAAAACAGAAACAGAATCAGTCAATCTGTAGCTAATGGCACGGCATATTCAATTACTCGGCCGAACAGCTCACACGTTTTCTTCTGACTTGTTTTTTCCTCTGATGATATGGAGTTTGTAGGTCGCGAAAAGAAGCAAAGCTTGCCAAATACAAACAATTATCAAGAAAACTATACAAGACTGAATTGTGAAGTGAGATTGGGTATTGATTCCAAAGGCAGGAACCCTTATACAGCTTGCTAACAGCATACAGCATATGTCCTTCGGAAACATTATTTCAATAACAATAACAATAACAATAATAATAATAATAATAATATCTGAATTATGGATAACAAAGATCCAGTTTTTACTGGCAAAGCTGGTTATCCTGAAATCTTTGCTGGGTAAATGATGAGATTAGACGTTCAGGCTTGTCCCTGGAAGTTGAAAGATGAAGGCAATGATACCTTGCATTTTGCTTCGCAGATGAAACTCTCTGACATTTCCTGCACTCTGCAACTTATTCCTAGATGCACCGGCACTGCGCACCGACACTTGTAAATGTCACGTAAGTGGTTGAAAACATGGACGCTGCAAACAACGCACTATATAACTTGTCTTAATAAGCCGACTAACGATTTGTTTTGTCTTTTGCTTTTTTTTCTTCCTCAGGAATAAAAGGCTATAATATGATTCATCTTAGCCGCGCAAAGAATAATATTTCAGCGTTTTGAGTTTGCGTGATACCAAAGTATAGTATAGCGCAAGAAATAGAAAAATAGGTGGACACTATAAAACGGCCGCAACAAAAAGTCTAATTTTTTTTCATGAAGATCTGATATTGAATATTTCAGAGTTTCCGGTTCAAAAAATATGCTAATAAGTCAATTAAACGTAAAACAGCGACGAAGGGCTTCTAGGTTTTAGTTTTCGAGGTCTTTGTGTTCGACGTTTTGGTTTTCAAGGTCTTAGTTTTCTAGGTCTTAGTTTTCGGTCTTAGTCTTCGAGGTCTTAGGTCTTAGTTTTCTAGACACCCAAAAGGATTCAAATGAATTGATTAGCGCTACATTAGACAACAGACAAACTTTCAAAGGATATTACAGTTTCAAACAAAACTTTTTCGCGACACGTTGGTTAAATTTTGCGACTTTATTTCCCTTTGCGACTATAATTTCC
>BLAZ01000517.1:1417435-1421693 GCA_014633955.1 Acropora tenuis
CGAGTACTTATAAGTCCGTGACAGTGTGTAACTTTTCGACAAGCTCCATTGTGCCCCCAGAATTGTGTTCAGCGTAGAGTGCGTGGTTTTCTGGTAAGTTTGTTCCATAAACTTCTGCTCTAAAGCTGGAGAAACAACTCCTAGACATTCTTTCTTGATTGATACTTGTTTTTCGGGCCGTTGGAAATCGTTGCAAAATGACCATCCTTCGCGCGGCACCATTATGGTTTACGCAGTTCCCAGCGTTTGGAGAAAGTGTCAAAATCGAAATCTTCGCTTGTTGTTTGCAAAATTCGATCCCTTGTGCTCACAAATACACCCATTTTGGTCACAAATTAACCCAGCTTGGTCACAAAGTCAGCCTGAACTATCTCCGTGACAAGATTAGAATACTAAAATGAGCTCACCATTCAAGTGATTCCGAACAAATGCCCTTCACTGGGTACATTGTGCTTTCTCCAGCTTGAGCAGAACTTTTTTATTTATTTATTTAAAGATTCATTCTGAGGTGGGTGTTAAATGCAATAGGACAATTGGTATTTACACCCCAAAATTGTTACGATTGTTTACTCGAGGTAAAGGC
Organism: Acropora tenuis; assembly: GCA_014633955.1. Lineage (NCBI taxonomy): Eukaryota > Metazoa > Cnidaria > Anthozoa > Scleractinia > Acroporidae > Acropora > Acropora tenuis. The sequence goes on from BLAZ01000517.1 coordinate 1,418,019, forward strand.
GGCGAAATACGAGATACAAAAATCCTCAACTTGTCGCGCAACATTGTTTCGTTGCAAGTTTTTGTCGATGTTTCCCGTTTTTCTCCTTGCACGATCAACCTGTTCCGCAACAAAAACATTTGTTGCGGGTTGAAAAAAGTTGTTGTGAAAAGTAGAGCGCTGGTCTACTTTGAGCAACAAATTTTTGCTTTGTTGCTCGTTTTTTATCGAACTCACAGCTTCTTGTCACGCAACAAATGCCGCCATATTAGATTCACGCCAAGCAAATCAACCAATCAGCGCGCTGTATTCCTTCAACCGGCAACAAATGTTTTTGTTGCGGGACAAGTTGATCGTGCAAGGTGAAAAACGGGAAACATCGACAAAAACTTGCAACGAAACAATGTTGCGCGACAAGTTGAGGATTTTTGTATCTTGTATTTCGCTGCCTTAAGCTGGTTTTATTACGGCTTATTCCATTTTGTAGGCTGGAAATATAGTTCATTAGAAAAGAAGGTTTAACTCGTCATAGTTTTGATAGTTTTATAACATTTGGAGTCATCGGCATACATACTGTAGCTAATTATGACGATTTTAATTTAGTACGTGTGGCATATCGTTTACAAACATTAGGGAAAGTACAGGGGCCCGTTTCTCGGAAAGTCCCGAAAAGGCGGAGTTTCATGCCACAAGATGCCTTCGTTTCGAAAATACAAAGAGAATCATGTCACCCGAAATGCGCCTGTCAAGTTTCGGGACTTTCGAGAAACGGGCCCCAGGTCCTAGGTTTGAGCCCTGAGGGACTCCAGACTTTACCATGCCCCAGCTAGGATGAAAAACTGCCATTAACGACAGCCCGCTGTTGTCGACCAGAGAGATAACTCGTAAACCATCAGTTCTAAAGGTACAAAGCTTTGATAAAAGTTTTGCACGACACACAGAATCAAAAGCTTTGGAAAAATCTAAATAGATGACATCAGTTTCCAGTCCACTATCAAGAGCCCGGGAAAGTTCATGGAGGACTTGCAGCAGCTGGGTGGTGCATGAGAGACCTTTATAAGGAAGCCATGTTACATGTTAAACAAGTAAGGTGAAACATGCGGTAAAAGATGAACAAGAACACATCTCTCTTGGACTTTAGCCAATATTGGCATCAGAGATATGGGCGAAAATTTTCTACTTCAGTTTTCTTTTCTTAAATTCTTGTGCACAGTACAAATATTGGCTGTTTTCCATGCAGATGGGCAATAGCCATTTAGAAAAGAGGAGTTTACAAAAGCAGTTATAGATGGAGCTAGAGTGATGGTGCATTTTTTCAGTACAATGGTAGGCAGATTATCAGGAAAAAATAAAACAAAGATAACAAGTGTTTTTTATTACATGTACTGTAGATTAATTTCATACTATAGTAATATTATTATCTTACCTGTTTACATTTAGCTAAGTATTTTGTCTTTATTTCTCACAGAAACTATTTTCTACAATATTCTCTACAATATTAATATTTGTGTCATTTCTTTCTAGCCATGACAACAAATCCGAAGCGCAAAGAAAGTGACACTGGCTTCATTCATGATGTAACCTTGATGATGCAAAAATCAACAAAAGAAAAGAAATTACTACAACTTCACTTTCCAAACTTCACCTACCAAATGCAAAAGAGTGGTTGGGTTTGAAAAGAAATCCTATCAGATTGCAAAACACATGCAAACCACAGGTAGCCCAACAAAGATACTTGGTACAGAAGAGGAAAATGAACAACTGTTCATTAATCAAGGAACATTCAACATAGACTTCTCCAGCCAGAATCCAACAGCTGTCACTGACTTAAAGACAATTGATCAAGCATCAGATAGAACACTAGACCAAATCAAACTTTTAACTAGAAACCATCAAGTGAATGTAAAAGGTGTATTAACACTTGGAGAGTTGCCACCAAAAGAAGTAAAGAAAAGAAACGGAGAAATTGGATATGTCAAGGAGAACTGTGTGATTGAACTTCAACTGTACACATATGGGATGACCTTACAAAAACACTCAAAATGGCAAAAGCTACCATGTTAAAAATCTTAGCATCAAAAAGTTATTCAGGTAAACACCTTGTTAGGTACAAATCCCACCACTTTCTTCAAAGAGAGTGATGTCACCATTCCCCTTGACAAAATCGAAGGACCAGAACTTCTGGCCAATGCAGAGAAAGCCATCTCTGTGAATGAATTCAAATTTGTTGATATTAAAGCTAAACATATACATTATCTGCCAAATAAAAACATGCTTGCAACAAAGAAAAAAGGCCAAATATGCCAGGAAAAAACATTGTACAGTGTCCACATTGTGAAGTAAAGAATGCAACAAAGGATATTACTGCAAGACTCTGTGCTGACCCTGGCATTTTTAAACAAGAAGAACTGAACTAAACGTGCTAAGTCAGACGAAATCAGGGAAGCTCTTCTAGATCTCAAAGACATCAACTTCACATAGGAGTCAATATCAAGCTTCATCATTTAAGTTGCAGAGTGATTGTTACAAAGACAAAACATTTCCAAGCTTTTTCTAGTTGTTGTTCTTCGTAATACACCATTGAACATAGACACTAATGTTCTGTTGTTGTTATTGTAAACAATTTTATTTCTTCTGTACCATAATTATTGTATTATTAAACAGTTTAGTTTGCATTATGAGGGTGATGTTGCAGTTTCTTGACAAAATCAAAGGACCAGAACTTCTAGCAAACACAGAAATAACCATGTCTGTGATTGAATTCATTTTCATTGACACGCTTAAAGTATACATGTACATTTTCTGACTTTAATTGACAGAAGGTTTCGTTTACAATTTTTCTCCAAAAATTAATATGAAATATTTTCAAAACCTTTCTAGTAAGCATTGTTCATGTTGATAATGTATCCTGAAGTAAGATGTTAACTTTTTGTTGATATTACTGCAAATAAAATGATATTCTTTACTTCCAATAAAAATGTTATGTTTAGTCCAGATGCATATATAGTCTATTGTAAAGTATGTATCCACTGTTGCACAAAACTTCAATACCGCAGTTAAGATAATTATTTTACGATAAAGTAAATTAACGCAAAACATAATATTGAATGCAGCACAAATATAGCTAAAAATTTTCAAGTCCCATAACCCTGCCTGTTTAAAATAAATTAATATTGTTTTCATTGGTAATTATTGGCTTTTTATAGACTTGTGGGACACTGAGAAGTTTTTCTACCCATGGCCAACTGCAGACCTTAAAGCCATTTGTAGACCTTTCCATGTAAAAGATCTTCAAGTGGCACAAGAGCCATCTCCAGTGAGAAAGATTGTCTTCATTCAAGTCAATCAAACTTATGAGGAAACAGGTATCACTTTCTTTTTGAGTTAAATACAGGAATGACAAATTGTTGAAGAACAATATTAATGACAATTATTTATAACAATAATAATGATGATAAAAATAATGTGGAGTAACGATAGTAATATTAAGACGGAATCCACCAGACGTTGGAGTAACAAGTGGACAAAAATCTTGTACCAAGATTATTTACATTGTATTGCAAACTTCTGTAGGGCTCTTTTAATTACCTTCTCAAAACAAGTCATTTCTAGCAACACCAAACGTCGAAAACGAATGTTGAACTTCGTATGAAACGCTTAAAAGTTTTGGTGAAATGAAACTGATGATGGAATTTT
>BLAZ01000517.1:1480518-1483018 GCA_014633955.1 Acropora tenuis
CTTATTGACATTGTCTGACTTGGTGATTTAGTCAATTTCAAGTCATTTTTAATAGTTTCAATTTTGTAAACGACATCATCGTATAAAGGGTCACGAGACCTCTGTTGGCATGTTTATGCACAAGCTTTATTAAAGACAACAGGAGCCGGCGACGATTGTTCTTTAGGAAGGCCTTCAGACATTTTTGTCAAAAAGTACGCCATATAAAAACAAAATGGAGGACGACGAAGAGCGACTCAGTATGTGACCTTAACTCGTGATCCTGGCCGAACTCAACTCAGGAAGATTAAACTTAAAAAAGTCATATTTAGGTGCAAGTATGCGAGAAACAGACTATTCGGCTATTCATAAGGCATAAAGCAGAAAAGGCAAGAAGTCGATTGTCGTCAAGGCGGAGTTTGACGATTGTTCCCCCCTGGAAATTATGCCAAGTTCACTCTCTCTCTCTCTCTGATGTGCCATGCCCGATACGGGCTTCGACGAACTACGTGGCATTTAAACTTGAACGAAGCACGCCTAGGTCTTTCCGTTGCCGCGCTCTGTCATTGATGGTTCTAGCAATGGCATTGTATTATTCAGAAAATGTAGTCTTTGTCCTCCTCTAGCTTTCTTCCCGGGGATTTTCCGGTCGAGGCAGAGATTTTCTATTGCTTCCTTGCGAATAATATGCCCCAGGAACTTGTTCTGGCCAAGTTCAATCCCTTGAAGGAGCTGTCTCTCTTTCTGGATTCGGTTTAGCTCTTCCTCATTGGTAACGCATCGACCTTTGGAGGTCACAACAGAGCCGAGATAGTTGAAGTTGTCGACTTGTTCAATCTTGATGTCAACTATAACGTAACTGTTATTATTTATTGTTATTTTTTTTTACCCATGAATGATTTTGCAAACGTGAGAGCAGCCTAAAGTGGGTCGCTTTGAGGCGACACATGTGACACCTCCTGCCCACAAGGGGAGGACGTGAAATACGAGTCCACCAAACTTGAAAAACGACATCGTGAAAAGCAAGAGATACGGTCCAGTCGACATTTAAAAATATATCGACCTTATCTCTAGCCTCCTACTTAAACTTTTACAAAAGTCAATTTTAGAAACAAAAGTCAGGCGAAACCCAAAGTACAGATAAGGCAAAGACACTTTATTTAACGTCAGTAGGTCCTTCAGAGACTGGTATCAATGGAAGCCGACGGTGCGCCCTCGTCATCAGTGCGGCAATAGCACGACGTTTGAAACAGGCCTCACCTCTTTCTTTGTTATGTTTTTCCTGTAGTTTGTGGCTCATCCTTACAGTCAGTTGATGCTCAATTCCGTGCTGTACAATGATCTGGAGAGCTGGGAGGACCTGAACTTTGTCGTCAGGATGCTGCTGGGATTGTTTTTCGCCTCACTGCTTCCCTTATGGTTTCTCATTTATTTCTTCGCTCCTAATAGTCGTCCCAGCCAGCTGTTAAAGAAACCATTCTTTAAGTTTTTGAACCACGGCGGTTCGTTTGTGTGGTTTCTTGCGTTGTTAATATGCTCCTCAATTCAAGACCAATTTTTTGATGTCCTTGAATATTCACCGTTAGGTAAGTAATTTCATTATATTCTGTCCTCGTTATGTAAAGCAAATGGTTCGCAAACTTCTAAACGCGCTAGGTTACTGAACTTATGAGTCCAAGAACTTTCAAAGTCACGGTAATTTGCACAACAGTACATAGCCAACTCTGCACGATATACACGCAAAGTCAATTCCTTCCTGTGGTGGTATACAGGCGCATTTGCAGGTAATGAGACGTAGCATGGACCAGATAGTTCATTGGTTTCAGCAGTACTGAGGGTAGTATTTAGCAGCGCATGCGCACATTCATCAGTTCTAGTCCCGTAAGCCAAGTCGAGCCTCGTATCCAGGGCCTCTCTTCCAAGAAGAGGCTTCTCTAAAGTTGTCATTGAGAGGATGGCTTCTCTACAAATGCTTCAGTTCTTCCAAACTACAGACTACAGAGCATAATAACCTGTAATTGTGAACGCAATAAAGCAAGTAGTTGTAAATTTTGCAAAGAATGCATGGGCCAATTAGCGCTTTGGCTTTGATTGCAAGTATCTCCACTTTTGCTGCATTCTGGTTGCCTTTAATCTAGATGTCTCACAACAGAACAATTTTCTACTAGTTTGAAAAGTTCGTTGATGAGGTGTCTCATAGACTCTTTAATTTGTTTAGATTTGTTTCTGACGGCGTGGATCATTGGTATGCTAGTACAGGAAGCAATAGAAGCTTATCGCCAAGGAACAGAACGCTACCAATCACAATACTGGAACTTAGTCAAGATCTTTATGTTATTCCTTTTTGTCGCCTCGGGAGTGTTTTGGCTTATTGGTTATTTCATGAATGTGGTGGGGCAAGACTCATGGAAGATTCCATTTGAGGCAGTTTTTAGCGACAAGAGTGCAACAGGATATGCATATCGCTTATCTTGTTCTCTTGTCCAACGTTTTCTTTTCTCTCGCCATGGTCTTAGCGTTT
>BLAZ01000517.1:1540965-1546815 GCA_014633955.1 Acropora tenuis
ACACTCACTCACTACTTATTCTTGTTTAGAATTGTTCCAGTTATTTCTTCGATGTGGTACGTACGAGTGTGTCATGATGGTACGATGTGTACTGGGCAATTACGCATGCTCTCTTGGCGAGTCACTCAGTTCTAACTGAAATCATCCTTTATTTTGTGCTGTCTTATTGAACCTTTGATATTTTTTTTTGGTCTTTTCGCTGCTGTTTTTGTTTTGTTTTCAAAAGCAAATATTTTTTTAAAAAAAATTAAAGGGCGGCTTTAAGTGTGTTATCAAAAGAGAAGTGACAATTACTACAAATCGTCTATTTTCTCGACGATTCCATTCTTAATTGGCTACTACGAAAATACCTAGGCATTACTTTCGAGACTGACAAAAATTACGTACACCGCCTGCGCAAATACGTGAGAAATAAGCTTTGTGGTTTGTAACAAAAATATAAACAAAAACGGCTCAGATTTGATCTCGTACGCGGCCTTTGGCTTGGTACGTGTATCAAAGTGTCAGCATCTAGGTAGACTTATTAATCTAGGCTACCGTAGTTTGCCCCTCCTAGCCTCGACAGAACATAACCCTACCATAATGCGTATTTTCAAACAAGTTGTTTACAAAAAATCACAGTTGCTAGTGATGACCATAGCTGATGAAGACCGCAAGGGATTTTTGCGGAAAACATGATCGGGGTGTAATAGTTTCTTCGTGACCCTCTATCGAAGAATAATAGAAGCCGTGAACAGTGAGCGAAATGCTTAGTATGACACGTGAAACTACAAAGCTATTAATAACTGATTATTGTGATGCGTTATAGCTCATATTTTGTAGTCGTGAAACGTGCCAAGGACCCCTAATATGGCCCGGGGTACGGGGGAATTCCTTGTGTGGGCAATATAGGTATGTGCAGCCCAAAAGGTTATGGTCTTTTAGCCGTTTTGGTCTGAAATAGGGTATCGAATTTGACGATTTTGGTATAGGGTATAGTTTGTGCATTGGGGAACTGATTAGAGGAAAGGTCTGAAAAAGGGTATCAAAATTTTGGTCAGATCTGAAATAGGGTAGCGGAAATCGCAGATTTTGGTCTGAAATAGAGTAAGGGTTTCGGGAAGCGGGCTGCACATTCCCAACCAGTTTTTTGGGAGTACTCCCGGGCTTACGGCCATTCACTGAGTTCCCAACGCTAGAATTTGACAGCAATCGCTCTGTGTTTGGTAAAACTACGACTGCCCAATTACAGTATTCATCAAGTTATTTTGCCGCTACCTCACCATTTCATGATGAACTAATATATGTTTGGTGCGTCAGATTGCTTGTTTCACTATTCAGTTTTCCCTTCATTGCTCTGTAAAAGTCACAAAAAGGATTATTATGTTTTTTTCATTCTTAGTGAAGTTAACGTCAAGGATTAAGTCAAGGATTACCAGGTCCTTAAGTAGGGCTAAGAATGACTGGTATTGTTCAAGCATGGCCGAAGATGACTGTGGATAACTGCGGTCGATACTATTGTCCAAGCACTATTTATTCAAATCGGACCGGACTAGTAAGTGAGTGTAAAAAAGTAAGGCTGGTGAAACGGTCAAAGGAACGTATTTCAAAGGGCGCTGCCTTTCTTTATCACTTTTACAAGCTTTCGGACACTAATCATTACAATTTCAATAAAAAGTGATAGCAATATTGATGCAGTACACAACATCCGCCCAAGATTTCTGCTGATCATATTCTTTACTAGGGTCCGGTGGTTACCTTTGGTCCTTTCCTTTCTAAAATATTTGAATTTACACTATATGAGTGTCTACACCAACTACTCCAGGCGTTCCTCGTAGTGGATCCAGTCCTCCTTGATCATGTGAAAATATCATTTTATGACCTCTTACAAGAAGTGTCTCCTTTGGAGCTCGCTTCTCAAGTCATGTAGAAAGATATGCAACATGAGCTACGTTCTTAATAAACTGAGCACCAAGAAGGAGGTGGATAATGCCATCAAAACTTGCGAGGACAAGGTCTTAGTTCTTAGATTCGGACGGGAGAATGACACAGTCTGTCAGCAATTGGATGATATTGTAAGGAAATGAGCGAAACCCAGTATCCTTGACAATAACAATTCAGGCATTGAAAGCTGTGAATTTTTCACAGCGAAAAGTATTACGCCAAGAAGGAGATATCCATTTCAGGGAAAAGTCGCAATCTTTCTCGATTTCAGAAGACCCGTTCAGCTTGCACATAGTTAGTAAACAGAACTAAACCCTAAGCCCTCTACGAACTATGACCTGTGAAAGAAGCCATTATTTTTAACGATAATATTCGGGCAACTTGACCAGTTTCCTTTTGAAAGCTACAATTGTAGATTCTAAAACCTGATGTGTTTAAATTTGGTTATCTTCTTTCAAGGAGCAAAAGCTTGTCATCTCAAGTGAGTGGGGGACAAATATTTAATGGCAGGGCAGTTCTGTACCACTTGCATTTGCATAAACTCAATTTTACAATGTATTCTTTTCCCTTGACAAACTAGTTGGCGAAGACTTGTCATGATGTCTCCCGTATGGCTGATATTTACATTGTTGATGTTGACACAGTGTCCGTTTACACGCGTTATTTTGACATCTCTCTGATACCAGCGACAGTGTTTTTCTTCAATGGACAACACATGAAGGTTGATTATGGGTATGATAAATTCTGGGAATTATCATAATATTATGCTGAAATACCCATCATAACTGTACGCTGAAAATTGACATGGATGGTTTTAGTTTCATTAACTATTTCTAGTAGGTGAGGTCAACCATAAAAGTTTCACTTTTAGTGGCTTGTTAGAACGAGTTGCAATTCACCATTAGAATTGTTTTGGAAGGTTTTAGGCAGGATATATTATCGTCAGTGGTAGTCATCAAGGTATTTTCATGACTAGTTTGACTCAACACTTTGAGCTCTGGGGTAATCTCAAACTCTCCCACCTAACATGGGTCGCTGTATTATCATAAGACTGTGTGTCAGAGGCTCCCCTACAAATTATTCTTATTTTGATCCCTAGCGCTTTGAAATCGGATTCCTATTCATCGTTATTACCTGAGTTTTAGAATATCAAAAATATGGTCGGTTGTCCCCCATAAAGTGCAGTAAGACTTCATGTAAAAAAAACAACAACAGTGGCAAGTGCACCAAATACATAAGAACCAATTCAGCCTGATAAATTCAACTGGTTCTTATGTATAAGGAAATACCCTACTAGGTATTAATGTTATATTGGAACCAAAGAAAAAACATGAGCATTAAACTAACATAATAGTTTGATTATTATATTTTCTTCTTTTATCAGAACTCCTGATCATACCAAGTTTATTGGAAGTTTCAAAACCAAACAGGACTTCATTGACCTTGTTGAAGTGATTCTGAGAGGAGCGCTTAGGGGAAAATTAATAGTGACTAGTCCTATAGATCCAATGGATATTCCCAAATACAATCTCATCTACAAAGATATATGACAGAAATTCAAAAAGTCTGTTGATATGTGTATTTAAGATGGAAATAAAGATTGTAATTATCTATTGTTAGTGAATAGCTATTTTTGCTAAAACAAAGCAAATTTTTTTTTAGCAAAGGAAAGCTTTCTATTGTTAGTGAATAGCTATTTTTGCTATAAGTTGTCATTTCTCAAAAATTTAGATAACACTCGGACGGCCTTTCCGATTTTCTTTTTCTTTTCTTGCTTTCTCTGTGTGTGTTTTTTTGGTTTTGCTTTGTTTCGTTTTGTTTTTTTGTGGCAGTTGGCAGGGAAGGACTCCTTGACAAAAAACAAAAAAACAACGAATAAAGTTCTTGAGATACTTAACATGCGAATGTAACGATGAAATTTAAGGCGCTGTGCGTGGGCGGCAAGCTAAAAGTTTGGGCCTGATGACCTAAAACTCCTTGAGAAAAAACAACGAATAAAGTTCTTGAGATACTTAACATGCGAATGTAAAGATGAAATTTAAGGCGCTGTGCGTGAGCGCCAAGCTAAAAGTTTGGGCCTGATGACATAAATGAAAAAGATCCAGTCACTAAAATTATCCCTTGATTTTTGGTTTTTAATACATTCCTTTCCTAGCTCGTGATTGAACGCAAGGACTTTTTTGCTAGCATTATCTTGAACACTCAAGGAAGACAAGAAGTAAGAAGAATGAATTACCGGCCTGCTTTTTGGTAAAAAGCTAATTACAGAGTTCGTTGCCTCTTTATTTATTATTGGCGCTTTTATTTCGAAAACTTTAAAAGGAAAAACGTTGGGAGGTAATTATTATAATGGGCCAATTCGTTGATGAATTTTGAATACTTAATAGGATCGTGAGTGACCATATGGTATATTGGACTCAAATTCTAAGGGATGGCAAATTATCGTATTATCTATGTATGTAATAAAACTATTGAAAGCCTCCTATAAAAACTCGATTGCTTTTCCTCCAAGTCCCCACCCGATGTGAAAATAAAAACAAATTTTTTTCGGTTGAATTGAATGTGTAATAAATATCCGTGGCCAATATCCCTTCGTGGCAATTTGTTTCCTCTTCTGCGGCAATAAATGCCATACTCTAAATGAAATAATCGTAGACGCAGCGGTTGTTAAAAGCATCTTTAATGGACACTTCTCTCGATCGACAAAGGGGTGGACCATTTGTAAACAAGGGAAGGGCGTGGCAATTCCCCCAGAAAAATTTCCTGCAAGGGAAAATTGCCGAATAAAGAAATTCCTTCTAGTAAACTGAACCAAAGCATGATATAAAAACGACTGAACAAGACGTTTTTACCTTTGAGAAAACAATATCGAATAAACGTACTATATTGCCTTCCAACTTCTCTCGTTTTTTCGCCTTTGCGTTCAACGGTATCGACCAACACGACCAAGTCGAGTTTCCACGAAGTGCGATACCTTTAGTAGCTCATTTCTTTCTCGATAATCGCGATACTCTAATTTCGCGAAAATCGAGACTCCAACGAGACTGTCACCTTTAGCAGTGCTATAATTAAACTGTGCGAGGCTGTGCATGCTTTTAACTTTAAAAGAAGTTCTGTCGGAAAAATAATCGTACAGAGCTTCCAAGTCGAAAAAAAAATACATGCAGACAAATTGGACTAAAAAAATTCATCCTTTAAAAATTTTTACCCCCTTCCGTGATTTCTAAAGGTGCGCCCCTAAATTGACTGAAAATTCTCCGCGCAATACATTTGTCAAATTATAGGGGGACAATTTTAAAAAAGAAATTGTAGACTCTGTGCACGAAAGGAAAATTTAACCCGGAACGAAAACAACACTAAAGCAACTCAAAATGAGTTTGTATGTTGACACTTTTCCCATATTGTGATATTGTAATTAAGGTTATTTCAATTTTAAGTGTGTCAGACAACCCTTTATTCTTGTATCCAGATCTCACCCTATTTTACAACGGAGAAGTACCGTGGGAGATCTGCTGGTCGTAAAGACGATTACTTCAGTTAAAATTCCTTTTTTTTTTCTTTCTCTCTCTTTGTCAAATAACTGGGATGTTGAGGCCAGTTCATCAAGCAGCGGATACAAGAAATCTTGTTTTCTGAAAAATTAAAAACAGCCTGTATTTGTCTGAGTTACTGACTCCAGCATGAAGGCAAATGGCCGATTTACGAACCTTCACGTCACCCGTAGCCCTGTCACGAAAGTTTGCCTTGATCCTTTTCACGCGCTCCAAGGCACAGTGCTTCCTTATTTCAGACGTCACGTTATTTTGGTTATGGTAAATCTTAAGTGAATGGATTTTTTTATGCTTTCGCTAGCCTCCGACATTTTTCAGTGAGTTTTTCTTCAGTTGACCCAATATTCTTAGCCTACAAACTCGTAACATAGACTGT
>BLAZ01000517.1:1694514-1697014 GCA_014633955.1 Acropora tenuis
AAAGTAATTTTGACATGCATAGCCAGCAAAGTCAAGCAATTTGTTTACGTCATCAGCGTGCTCCAGAACGACGCAAGCTGATGACGCAATGAAGCCACTGAAATGCATGTCTATAAGCTTTCAACGGTTTGGATAAATTTGATACAATAATGTCAGTGTTATAAAATAATTGGGTAATGGCTAGCGTTCGTCCGTCTAGTTATAGATGCACTTGGGAACTTGCTAAGCACTCAAGAAGCTAGAGTCTCTCCCTCTTAGCAACCTCCGTGTGCATCAATACGAACTCGACGCACCCTAACCAAGAACCAATTGTTAATTAGGATTGAAAAGGAAAACCAGAGAGTTAATCTAGGTATTATATAGCATATACTCACTATCCTCCAAACGCCAGTCGTATGCATAGAAACAAACAATAAACTGAAGATCAAGAAGAGCTACGGATAAACTGTTAAGTTGATCTGCCAGCCAGAAATCTGCAAATCCTACGTGATGAAACGGTGCAGTGAAAATGCGGAACTGAAAAAAAAGGAAGAAATGCTTGATTGAGACAGCCTTTCGAAGGAAAACAACCTTGTAGATGAGATTAGCTTTCAAATAATGCTATAATCATTTGAACAACTGGGACTTGATTTTCAAGTTAAATTGTGACATTTCGTTATATTATAATCAGTCAAAGAAAGATAAACCAATAACAAAATTAGGTGTATTTTCAGTCCTGACTTACCAAAACTCGAAGAAGCCAGAAGCGTGCTCTGTAATAACATATTTTCAAGGGATTAAGAGTAAATACGAATAAAACCGAAACCAAAACTAAATTTGGGGTGTAAGCTCCGATTCCAAGAATGTGGCCGAACATATAAAACACCAAACTAACAGCCCACATGACACCCAGCAACAGGGCAACCTGGAAAACAAGAACCGACCAATAGCATGAGCATTGCAGAAATTGGCAGCAACGAACCAATCAAAACGAAGGTAGATCGGCTGCGAGCCTACTACGCTTTGGCAGAACCGAGGTTAAAAAACTACACTAGTGGACAGATGCAGTTTGAAAAGTAATAGGAGATCCAGAATACGAGTGTCACAACTTCTCAACTTCCCCCACCACCACCGCCCCTCTCATTCAAGAGACTTTTCATTCTGAAATAAACATCGAAGAAGAGGGGAAACAGCAAATTATTGTTCCAACAAATGTGACGAGTATTTCAGGTTGTGAAGACCGCCTTGTATAATTTTGACTGGGAATAGCTTTTGGGTTCGGGTTTGGCACAGGACAACAGTGCCATGTTTAGTTATTGCTTGCAGAATCTACTTATCTAGATCGAATTGGAATATGGAAGTGGAGGCGGAGGCAGCTGGAGCCCCCAGATAAAACCCACTCGGACTTCAGGAATCAAGCCCGAAGCCACCTTTAACAAAGGCGAGCACCTTCACCTCCGTTCCAAGCCAGCTCGCTGCATCTTAGTTAAACATATCAACTAAACAAACGCCTTCAAGTAATTACGAGAATACAAACTGGCCTTTGATATCTTTACAGCAATTCAACTATAAGCCATTACCTCTAATAACTGCTGATAACTCAGGTGGTCACGTGGATCGAGTTCAAATATAAGCACGTGATTGACACCTGCTTTTCGCCAGCCCCAGGTATTCACGGCCAAGAGAAAAGTCACCAGTACAAAGAGAAAAACACCACGATAAATGCGGATAGCTATTTGAAATTCACCATCATGTTGCGTGAAAAAAGCTGAAAAAGGAGAAAAGGTAATACTCTTTTTAGCCAACGATACTGCTTTCTCATTAATTCAACATAAATTTAATAAGGCTGGTTTTCCAGTCTCACTGTTAGCAGTACAGACGCAATTGTTTCACGAAGGGTTGGACAGAGAGTTAGGGTTAGGACTTTAAGAAAAAAAGTTTTATTTTCAGGCTTGTATAAGAAAGTTTAAGAAACCACGAGGACGAAGGCAACACGAACGTCTCAAAATTTACATATTTAACAATGAAAAACAGTAGGTTTGCACGCTTTGCACGCGCATTTTTCATTTTTGTAAATTTCACAGCCGTTTTCGTTGTTCCACGAATTGAAATGAACGGTTTTGTTCTGTGGACGACCGGAGAAGTTCAGGGCAAAGTTTCATTTTTTTCCCTTGTAATCTCCAAACCGCATAACCAATTTAATCCCAGAAGAGTTCGTATGTATTTTACAAGCGCAGCTACGTGGAATAGTCGAAAAATGACTGCAGAAACGGGACGTTACATGTTTAGGTGACGTTCTAGGTGTCGCCAACGTGACTCCAATGAGGAGTTAAAGCAGTCACAACGGCTACGGCAACGAAAACGTCATTTGAAAATTATCATTTGAGAAATGGTGACTATTTTTTTATTGTTGCTTCTTCCTCGCATCCTTTATTGTTGACAAAGCGCGCTGCAATTGGACTGGTAGAAGCGCCGTTGAAGTAAATATAGAGAATGAAAGATTTACTGTTAAGTGTTCACG
>BLAZ01000517.1:1714514-1716631 GCA_014633955.1 Acropora tenuis
ATTAAGTAAGGAATACGTTTCCACGTATTTTTTGGCCACATCTAAACTGTGGTTTTTCGTATCTGGCAAACACTTTTTCTCATGGATTGTTATAACTACAATATTTTTAATTTTCTCGGTTATCAGGATTTCCTTGCAGTAGTTTTCGTGTTTCTTCCTCGACCTTCATTCTTTCCTCGTCCACTTTCAAAAGACACCTGTTTTTCCCTTTGTTTGTCTGTTTCTTTCAGTATTTGACATTTTGTTGAAATTCCACGAGACTCAAGATTGGCGATATGCTCTGGAATATTCTATTCCTTCTCGTAAAGGATTGGTGTTAAAACAGCCTTAACATTGATCGGTGGAAGTTGTTGCACGAGGAATTGATTATGTGTTGCGGGAATAATGGTGATTGGAAAGAGATCCATCCGAATTTCTCATCATCCAACTTAATAGCACCAAGAAACGGTGACATAAACGCATTTCGACCATATTGTATGCGGAAGAGTCGCCGAAGAAATGACCGATACAACTTGACTGCGACTGAAAAAACTGGAAACTAGGATTCAGTTTGAAAAAGACAAGCAATCTCTAAGCTCCTGGTAATAAATTGACATATTTTCAGTGTTGGAGTAGTATGTATTTGTTTGTTCTTCACTATCTAAGCATCCTGTGAGTGATTGTATTTTTGTCATTCGATTGACCCCAATACGTAAAATGAGCGCATAAGAACGCGAGTCTGTGATTTCAGGCTTTTGTGTGGACAAAAAATCGTCGGGGTTTCTCCTGTTAATTGCTCTAGACAGGAGCACTTCCTTCAGGAGAAACGTAAAGGCTGCTTTCCGAAATGGTGATAGTTGACCGGTACCAAACCACTCGACCAGACCTTTTTAGGAGATATTTCACATTACGAGCCTGCAACCAGTTCCAATTAGAAACAAAACAAACAGCAACAAAGGAATTTTGAGTGCGCGTACAACATATGAGTGCTGAAACTTAATTTAACAAATTCCAGCCCTCGGTATGAAAATGGTCTCAACTCAATTTGTCTTTTTTTTTTCTCCCTTAATTGACCGCTTTCCAAACAACCGTGTTATTGTAAGATAGACTAAGTCATTTCTAGATTCGGAGGGTTGAACTGCCTAACTTTTCTTCAAGTACAACTTTAAAAGCTTCCATTTTCAGTATACTTTTATTGTTTATTAACTGAGAAAAATTCCCTTACAGAGTGACATTTGATGCAATTGTATTTGAAGATACACATGTTTGAGAAGCATTTGACTTAAAAACATCGAATTATAACTTGGTGCTCTTTACTTCTAAGCTCGCCGTTTGACAAAGGTACGTTCAAGTTTTCGCACCTCCGGGAAAGTCGAATGGAAGAAAGCAAAAGGCAAAGTAACCATCTACGGTTTCTCTGAAGTAGGTAACAAAATAGTTAGTCTTACTTGACATTACATGCAGAATAAATGAAAGGGTGACTCACTCAAAATCGAGTTAGATCTGAAACGTTTTGACGAAAACCAAAGGATAGCGGACAAATACAAGTAACATGTTTTTCAAAATGTCTAACCCTAACTCTTAGTATGATAATGTCTGTTTACTCAGACTCGAAAGTTGTTCACATTCCTTGGTTAAATGTTAAAATACAACGGTGTTGCTCTGCAATGGTGTTATTTCAAAAGCACTGATGAAAGTATGGTGTTCTAAAACTCCCATGTACTCTAGTAAAAGAGAAACGGTGTTTAGTAATAGCTTTGTGCCAAAGCATGCAAATAAATTTCACCTAGGAGCTATTCCAACTAAACTCCTGCTGCTGGTTCGAAGTAAACAGTTGAGCTGTCCCGTCCCATCCCGCGCCCTTTAACTGAATTGGACGAGTAAAACCACTGAGTGTAAGTTGCCTCGAATACCGCTGTGCAATTCAAATTGAGCGGAGAGTTGATTGATGCTATCTTTCGGGTTACCAAGCCCCTGTCATCATGTTGCCATGGAAGTCGCATAATTGCGATATTGACTGATTAACTTGCCAACTTGCTCTGAGAAGTCACGTGTCCTTCTGTTGATGTTTCTTTTGCTCCTGCAGTAGCTGCTGCAGCGGTGACATGCCTTCAGACGGAGGAGTGAAGTCTGCGCCC